>OX123183.2:9780690-10063716 GCA_944739405.2 Euclidia mi | reverse complement strand
TATCACCGATGCATATTAGTAAAATGTTATTTTGTTTCATGTGCCACTCATTGTTATGTTTCTAATATATTTGTTCTTTATATTCCCATGTAGTACCCGTTTACTGCACTCAATTCGCATGCCCCAAGGGGCAGAATATGCTGTAACCAACCATTTATAAGCACTTGTTAATGTACCATTTTCTTGCGAATAAATGAATTATTATTATTATTCGTAAGTGTCTCTGTTACACGGCTATTCTTCTAACATTTAGTGTTAAAAGAATAACCGGACCTTTGGGAGGCTTACACGGGGATATGGATCCAACGCGCAGAGGCCCGTAGAGAGCTTTAATCTAAAATGGGATGGGACACATGCAGCGGAGCCTCCACAACTGCACTACTGAGAACAGCTATGGACTAGCCGCAGCATATGTAAGACTATTGTAATATGTGGAGCCTTATTTAATTGGTTTATGGGATTGGGTGTTTGATGGACTTGTTATTTTTATGGATGAAAAATGGCACCTGCCAGTAATACTCTAATAGTATCCGTCCGGATGGCAGGTGGTGACTCGCCAACTCACTGGATGGGCCCTCTCTTAACAGCCGCCCAAAGCAAACAAACTCTGCCATAGAGGCAGCCAGAGGGAAACACCGGTGCGAGTGGCTAGGGGTGTTGAGCGGTGCGGCACCGGTTTCACCATCGCGGGTCTCGTGACAACGGAGACTCGGAGCGGGTTTCCCCGTAGTTACGCCCTTGAGCATCTTCCACCCCCGAGCTGGTAGCTCTTGCGGATCCCTCTGGCCGGCCGACCAAGGCAAGCCAGTGTTGAGAGTCCTGCGGGTGCTCTTGGAAATCCACTCCGACCAGCCAGTAAAGGCAAGCTGGAGACGAGGCCCTGACCGACTCTCTCAAAGCATTCGGGACCGCAGTGTCGCCACACACATTCAGCTCGCCACAAAGCTGCCCTGCGGTTGTAAGGTTTTTTTTCATCTTGTAATACATTTTTTGTTTATATTACTCGATGAAGGTGATGTTTGAAAGCTGTTATTATTATTATTACACCATTTTACGTGGAGAGCATGAAAACGGTGGCTCTCATTAGGTTAGCAGTACCCTAATTAAGCATCGCCTAATTAAGGGGTGCATAGGGTTCCCACCAAGATCTTAGGGCCCAAGCCAACCTCACCTGCAAGTGGTGCACCTGCCGATCAACGGACGAGGCTCTGGCAAACAAAATATCCCGATAAGCGGCAATAGGCTCGCTACCTATTACGTGGGATCAAAACACTGGCAAAAAGTGGGCGTTTAATATGCCTCTGCCTACCCCTTCGGAGAAACAGGCGTGAGTCTATGTATGTATGTATAATTAAGCATCATAAATCAACAACATTTTTATATACGTATATTTAGACATACAAAATTAAAATCATGAAAATTTACGATATTGTAACGTTCGTTTACTTGAAGTTTTATATTATGTTCGTATACTAGTATACGACTGTATACTTGTAGTCGTATACTCGTAGTCGTATACTACGAGTATACGGACGTTACAATATCGTAAATTTTCAAACTATTTTTCATTGGCATATTTTTAACAGCGTATCAAAAATGTTATGTAACACACTAAAGTGAGTTACGCAATAGTTATTTGTGCAACAAGAGAGCAAAGTTGTTTTTTGTTTCGAGTGCTGATTTTGAGTCCCGAGCAAGCGAAGGATTCTATGATTGATTCACGAGCGTAGCGAGTGAATCAAAGTTAGAATCCTGAGCGTGCTGGTGAGGGACTCAACAGCACGAGATACAAAAAACTTTGCTCTCGTGTAGCACACATAACTTTTCACCTCAGCAGTGAGAACACATATTACTTAAGAGACAGAAATGAACAGGAATAGATTAAATTCTGCATAATCACTTGCTGCTTTAACTCTTCTGATGTTAAAGTACAGCCATCACCGCTAGTTTCACTCATATTTTTAGATTATTTTAAATATTAATATAATTTAACACGTTACGCTATACCTACTGTATCAGCATCAGCGAAATTTTTATTCCCGCTACTTTTTTAAATCGAGTTTTAATACCGCGTCCCTGATGTTTATTTTTCAAATCTTTCATTGTTGTAATTCTAAATAAAAATGTATTGGTTAAATACCAATTTTATACTATTAATTAGACTTATTTTTATTAAAATCCAATAATAAATTAAACATGTAAACAATAACATATAAAAAAAAGTAATTTCTTTATTACAAATATCTTTTTTTTTGCGTAGGTGTTTTCTTTGAGGTCAAATTCCAAAATCGAATTTCGAATTCGAAGGGGTTTGTTTTTTCACTCACTTTTTATATGCATGTGAAAGAGATAGAGCACAGTAAAATTCGAATGTTTCAAATTTGTGGCTGAACAATGTCAATTCGTGGCACTCAAGATTGAAAAATTAAAAAGCTACTTTGCCTCACGCTCGAATCAAAATCGCGTTTTGTTCACTGTTGTCTCGCAGCAAAAGCGGCATGTTTGAGCTGCTGTGGTGAAAAAAAACTTTATTATTTCACTAAAATAGTGACTTGCAACTTATCCACTCAGAAAACTTAATAGGTTATGTTAGGTGTGACCCTGCTCCCAAAAATAGGAGCCCTGCGAAGCAGCAGGGCTCCGTCAACTTAGCTTAGTGGTGCAATTAGTATTTTTGGTGGAAAATTAGTATTTTTGACTAACAGTTAAATACAACCCTTTTTCATTTACCACCCTGGACGTCAAATGATACATAGTGTCAAACTTGTAACGAAATTTTATTGTGGCTAAGCGTATGCTGAGACTCGGGTGACGCCACGCAGGGTAGATCCGATTATTTAATACCTGAACATACTGACAGCTGCGTATGCTGCGGCTCAGGTGCAATGTGGACATGCGTCTGTTCTGCTCTGGCAGAAGCTGACTACCTGTATCTGCATCAACTGCACTGAGTTACAAAGTCATACGCATATCTACGTAAAAGCATACGCTTAGCCTCAAACGTCCATATCTGTAATCATTTGCAAGTTTTACAGGTATTTAGATACATACGAGTATACGGACGTGGCAATATCGTAAAAGTTACAAACTATTAATCATTTGACATCTTGGACGTCAAATGACAGATATTTTGAAACTTCTAAGACATTATAACGTCCGTATATTTATTTATTTAGGAAAGCTTACAGACTAATAACAACACATTTAATTAAATTAAAAAAGAAGTTGCTAATTAAAGGCTACCACATATAAATGCAATGTAACAAAGATTAATTACATCAGTTACTGTTGTAAGTATACCTACTTGCTCAATCATACAATAAATACAATGTTGCAGCCATGTTCCGCCATAAAAAAGTAACTAAAAATGAGATTCATAATACACAAGTTAGTATAATTATATATTATTATAACAAAAAAAGTCAAGAAAATAATAATGAAAAGGAACACAGGAAAAAAACCGCAATCTAGGCTATATATGCCTATCGCTGCTAAAGAAGTCACAATTTATACGTTTTTTTTATTTTTGGTCAAGTTAGTGCAGAATAAATCCAAATCTAATTTCCGTGACATTTGATTAAATGATTCGGCGCAACGTAAAAGAAAAGAGTTCCGTCTGTATTTCGTTGTAGCAAAGGGAACGTGTAAGATCGGACGTTGTCGAAAAACTAATTGATTCATTCCAAGCTTGATGTTACTCATCAACTCAAGGCAATCAATCGTGTCATTGGCTATGTTTATAATGGTTCTTCTGAGTTCCAGAAGTAAAATATGATACCGTTTACAACGCTCGTCATAGTCAATAGAATATTGATTCGCTTTAAAATCTAAGTATCGCAAAAACTTTCTTTATACACCTTCAATGCATGATATATATACCTGGTATTGAGGGTTCCATACCTGTGACGCATATGCTAGATTGCTACGTACGTACATAGGCACAGTACAAAACGTTTACTGTCTTAAGAGACCGAAAACATGAAGACATTCTTATCACAAAACCAAGTGCCTTCGACGCCGTGTTCGTAATGTGATTGATGTGCATATCGAATAAAAGCTTTGAGTCCATGATAACACCAAGGTCTTTAACGTAGTCAACTTTCCTAATAAACTTATCATGAAGTTTGTAACCCGATCCTATGGTAAGTTTTTGACGACTAAATGTTATGTAACAACACTTTGCGATATTTAACTGTAGTTTGTTAAGTGTGCAACTGTGCAGTATGCTACAAATTTATCAAGGTCGTTTTGGAGTTTCCCTACATCCGATGCATCGTTAATAATTTTGTGAATGTTCATGTCATCCGCGTATACATAGAAGTATATAAGAATTTAGGAAACAAGAATTTATATCTCCAGTGTATAGAGTAAACAATAGTGGGGTCAAAAGCGAACCCTGAGGAATTCCAGATGGGATTGAACACCAACCGAGAATTGAGAATTGAGAGCGATTTTCAATGTACGAGCTGAACCAGCGGTACAAATTACCATGTATGCCGGCAGCAAAAAAAAACTGTAACAGTATTTTGTGGTCAATTCGGTCAAAACATTTTTGTTAATCTGTATAGATCACTACACACACACTCTACCTAACTAACCTTTAGATATAAAATCATGAGATAGGATTAGATTTGATGTAGTGGATCGGCCACATAAGAACCCATGTTGCTCAGCACCAAATGATCATATAAATAATACGTTCTAGTACTTTAGAAAACAAACATAACTTTGAGATTTGACGATAATTCTCTACATTAGATTTATCACCTTTTTTAAATACTGGTGTAATGAACGCCGATTTTCATTTTAATGGAACTAAACCTTCTGTTACCGACCTATTATAAAAAGCATGCAGAGCGGTAAAACCAAACTATCGGCTAAACTTGTTATAAATAATGGAGGGATGTAATCTGCCCCACCAGATTTAGTAAGATCCAAATCTTTTAAATATTTCAGAACCTTTCCAGGAGAAAAATGTATTGTACTGATGTAATTTGTGCTTCTGCTGTTACCATTTAAAGTACTATACTCAAGTAGACAAGGCATATTGTCTACTTCTGGCTCCTGAAAAGTTGATCTAAAATATATTGCGAATTAATTACTAATTTCTAGACCCATATTAGCTGATACATTCTTATTATAGAGTAATAGTACAGTGTACTAGGCAGTGAGGAGGTATTTTTTCTACTTTTAATAAAAGACCAAAAGGCCCTCGGGTTATTTAGGTTTGTGTATTCTACGTTAGTAATGTATTCGTCAAAACAAGTTTGTTCTAAGTCCACAGCTCGCCGGCGTAATGAAGATACCGTTAGATATTCACTCATGTTACCATACAATTTAAACCTCCGGTGGTACTTTGACATTTCTTTTACCACTCTTATAAGGCCTAAACTATACCAACGCGGATGAGAAGTTTGCCTGATAGATTTCATAGGTATAAATTTATCTCTGAGAGAATATAATCTGTCGTAAAAATGTTTAACTGACTGTTCCAACGGCTCAGTGCATAACAATAAATGTCAGTCTGTTTTATTAAGAGCAGATTTAATTGCATCGTAGTTACCCTTATGGACAAGATATTTTGAAGTTATTTTGTCTGCAAACCGATGAATTTCTACAAAACCTACCTCCACAATCAAAGGTTTATGGTGCTGGTCTACGGGGATAACCAACGGGTCATCGCACTCCGCAACGCTTAAGAAGTCAGAGATCAAGTTAATCACAACTGTTTTATTACACGTTATAATAATATTACAATGTTTTACTAATAAATGCTAAAATATACTTATTAAAATATAATTGCAGTCACTTATTACGCTATAGCGGGTATTAAGTAAAAACATCTTCTTCTGCCTGCCCTGGTCTCATATTACTTGGGGTCGGCGCAGAATGTCTTTCTCTTCCATTCTCTCCAATCAGACGTCATCTCATCAGTCACTTCCTTTTCATCCATGTCTCCTCTCACACAATCCATCCATCTTTTCTTTGGTCTTCCTCTTGCCTTATATCCCTCAACTCTCATCTTCATCACCTTTCTAGTCACATGATTTTCATCCCTCCTCATTACATGCCCATACCAGGATAGACGATTTCCTTTCAGCTTTACTTGCACCAGTGCAACTTTAAAAACATACGAGTTTTAAATGGACACAGTCAAATATAGAGCACTTCAATCATACAAATACGAAGAGTGAGAAAAGCCGGTACGGCCGGACAGTGATTAGTCATAACGGGCAATACGATGCGCAGAATTATATACACTATGTGGCTTAAATTAAATCTGACTAAAAAAGTTAGTAAAATGTTTTTAATAGAAACATAACACGGCAGTGTGTACATCGATAGACTTAGTTGGAATACGTGAATAGCACAACTCGACCAATGGTATCTCGCACAAGAACATTATTAAGAGATTGTAATATAATTGACAAATAATCATACGATTCTTGCAAGGTCCATTTCTGACTTCACTATAATCACGTGCGATGAATCGGTTTTCTTTTTTTTACTTGGCGTGCTTGACCCAGACGTAACGAAAGTCCTTATTCGCGGCTGCCTTCTTTGTTTTCGATAAAAGCAATTTATTTTCAAGTGTGGGGTGATCATTGACATGTATTTTCTGATTGCCCGTCAAACCTATGCGTCTTACTGTCAAAGGACTGCTTTTGGATGCTTGTCTAGCTGCTGCAATAGAATCCTCTTTCACGTAGCGATTACAGAAACTCACTATAATTGGTTTCGCACGCTCCTTTTCACGGGTCGGTACTCTTGTTATAAAGTTGACTTGGGTCTTGTTAACAGCTTAGTAGCTTATCTGATAACCAAGACTCGAGAGCATGTTGAACAAATTTTCGTTGTTTGGTTGAGGAACGCCTTTGATTTCCACGTTGTTCATACGCGCCCACTCATGTTCATACGCGGAGTCAGTACCCTTAAATAAACTGATACTGGTCTAGATAAGCGGACAAGCGACCGATCTCCGCTTTCTAGTCTAACCAGATGTGACTTAATATCAGCTTTTCCTCAGAGCGACTGCCGTTTGACCTACGCAACCCAAAGGGATAGCGGTATTACATGGTTTAGACCAATAACAACAGTTATTTAAGGGTACTGACGCCGCGTAGCGACTGTCAACAACTGTTCACGAGAGCCAAGAGTGATGGTTTAACATGCTCGCCGAGGCACGAGGCGAGCGATAATTAACAATTAAATACCAAATAACTCCGAAAAGTCAGTAGCGCGCGCGGTGGTTTCGAACTCCCCGCAAGGCAGTCTGTTGGTATATCCTACTGTCTACTGGCTATCGTTGCCTGTTTTTTGGTTATTTAAGTTTTTTTTAGTTAAATCATGATGGGGAAGCTGTCCTCATTAGATTTAATCATCATCAGCCTTTGATAGTCCACTGCTGGACTAGGCCTCTCCTTTGAAAGGAGGAATTGGCCTACTATACCACGCTGGCCAAACGGGTTGGTATAGGGTTTGTATCAAGTTTTCCTTCTCTTGCAGTGCTGTTCTCTGCATACTATGCTCCTCTGTCGGTTCTTACGACACCCATGGGATGATATGGGGTGGTGACAATTCGTATTCTTAATCCGTCAGCACACGGACACGGCAATGAATTGTCATAATAAAATTAGTACAATTAGAAGAAAATAATATTCTTCAAACATCCTCAAATCAAGGTGAACAAATACTTTTGAGCGGTAGTGTATGTCTAAATAACTGTGAATCGCACACGTGATTAGTTTATTTAAATCCTGCTAAACAATAAACAAAAAATAAAATGTAACACAAATGAAATCACCGATTGTAAAATATTATTTAGTTTTTTTTGTAATTTGACCCATGTACCTAACAGTTTTGGTGTAAAATTAGGAACAAAATCACATTCATCTTTGGGGTAATGATCATACATAAAAATATTCGCAATAAAGGCACCAAAACATGGAAAGTTCAAGAAAATAAATCAAATTTTCAGGTTCATTAATGTCAGCAACAATATGCGACGGTCGATGGTGAAAATAAATAGTAATGTTATTAAAATTGATGCAGTGGGATCTTAAAATAAAATGGGTTTCATCTCAAGGCTATCTAAGGTTGTTAGTCAAAATATGATAAAATAAACTTTTGTTTAAAAAACGTGTCGACATAAATAACCTCAATTTTAGAATCAAATCAAAATTTAACATCACAATGTCAGCAATAGTTACGAATTGACGAGCTCTCTATTAAGCTGAACTATTTTATATATCACAATAGTGACGAATACACTCCAGACGTGAATTGATTTGATGAAAACAATAATTTAGGGGTTTTCCAAGGCAGCGGCACAATACCATATATATGTATATGCATTATTGCGTGTTTAATAAAGTTATTAAGTATTTTTTTATAAATTAACTCCCTTGAAATTCCAGTAGAGGCAACGAAGAATTGAGACCTATGAATATAAAATAAGATGCGTGTGATATAAAAACATGAGAAATACGGCTTAGTAAGGTAAAAAAAATGAATTTTACAAAATACAGATCTTATATACGGGTATACGTAATCCTTAGGTATTCTGTTTCTTTTCACTTCGATTGTTTTTCCAGACATTTCGCTTAAAAAGGCAGACGCTTCATCACATATCAACTGAAAACGTGTAAATACTTACTCACAAATAGTGAATAAAATAACCGATAAATAGAATCCTGCAAATTCAGATCTATTGTGTGCACGAAGTGGCAACGTAGCATTGAGAGCTTTCGTTGGACGTCACATACGGCTAGCGATGAACGTATAGAATAAAGAGGAAAGCGCCACTACTTTTTGCGACGAAAATCAACGGAACTACGAAAATATTCCGTGCAGCAAGATTGGAAGAAAAATGACGTCCAATTTATTTTTCATATTTTGACTTTTCTAGTATTAGGGGGACATTTCGCAAGCATTGCACGTTGTCTCCTATTTGACGTCCGATATACGGACGACTCAAGCAGGTGGACGCCACATTAGATGCAAAAATGGCCATAGTGGACGTACAATAGATTACGGGATATATATATATATATATATATATATATATATATTCGTTGGCTGCTCACTATTATAGCCTGGGTCGTGCAGGGATTCACGGTGAGACCAAACTTGTCATACGCATTCCACACTTACATGGGAGTAAATCTGCAAGTCGTCGGCATACAAATGGTAAGCACACTGAAGATGTTGAGTTAGGAGATTTATGAAAATAGAAAATGAAAGAGGAGAGAGGATACCTATGCTGCCTTGAGGAACGCCAGATGTGACGTCGTCCCACCTCGAGGATGACTCATCGAGGCGGACAGACTACTGACGACCTCGAAGGTAAGTTGAGAACCAATCCAGAGCTCCAACCGAGACCTTGAGATGGGAGAGGATAGACAAAAGGACATCGTGACTGACGGTATTGAAAGCATTTGAGAAATCGATCAACACAAGAACAGTGATTTTGGTGTGTTCCATAGCCTCTCGAATATCGCCAGTCACTTTGAGGAGGGCGGGCGGAGGTAGTGCTACGACCAGGCCTGACGCCTGAACGACATGGGCTCAACAAGTAATTGTGGTACACAAAACGAGACAATTGTTTATACACAGAGGCCTCAAGCACTTTGGATAGGAAGGGTAAGATGGAAATTGGCCGGAAGTATTGAGAAGAAGAAGAGTAGGATTTGGGATTTTGGGTAGAGGAATTATGTGGGCTTTGCGTCACAAGGAAGGAAAGGTACCAGAGGTAAGTGAAAAGTTTATGATGTGGGATATTGCCGATAGGAGCTGATCTAGAATCGTTGTAATCATTCGACGGCTGATGTTGTCACATCCCACAGCATTAGACCTTATGGAAAGGATTATCTTTTTGATCTCGGCTGGAGACACTGGAAAAAGGAAAAAAAGATTCAATTTTGGGTTGAGGTAACCCGGCGAAATAGTTGACAGTGAGACTCGTAGTTTGGCGATCCAGCGAATCAGTAGAGGTGAAATGTTTGTTGATATCGTCCAAGCTAAGAGTCCCATGGTAGTCAACACGCCGCTGCTTGCTAATACCTAGTGTTCCAAGGAACTTCCAGATATTGGCAGCTGATGAAGAGTTGATACTGTCGAGAATATGTCGGAGTTTAGCTTTGCGTACCATCTGATTGCACCGATTCTTTGCAGACTTAAAAATTAGCCAGTTTTCCTTACAACGGTCCTTTTTGTATCTCCGATATGCTCGGTCTCTACGGCGCATTGCCAAGGTGCAGGGGGGCGCCTTAGCTTCACTCGTCTAACTGGAGCATGTTTATCATATAGACCGCAAATCACCTCATTGAAGAGATTAACTTTTTCATCTACCGTGGGAGCAGATAGCATACTGTCCCAGTTCAACTCTGAAGCATCCTTACAAAGTTTATTTACATCCATACGACCAAAACAATGCATGTGCCGAACTTTGGGCGGGGATTTGGGAGGTTTTAGACGGTATGCAAGGAAAATGAGATCATGACGGGAAAATCCAGGTGCAGAAAGTTGGCCATGGGATGTGACTAAGGAAGGATCAGAGGTGAGGATTATGTCAAGCCAAGTGTCCTTGCCGTTGACATTGTGGTGAGTTGCTTGCAAAGGTAGTATATGGAGGCTGGCTGACTGGACGACGTCAAGGAATTTGCGGGAACGACTGTAATGTTGGGTAAAGAGATCGGTGTTAAAATCGCCCATGATGATGAGATGTGTGTACTCTGACCCTAAAGATTCCAGAATCGGTTCGAGACTGGAGAAATAGTCAACACCAGAAGGACAATAGACGACGCCAACGACGGCTTTATTCCACCCGACGTTGACCTCAAGATATAAGTACTCCGCAGGTGCAGAAGTGAGTAATGAAGAGGATAAGATTTTATAAGTAAAGGAACTGCGGAGGTAAATGCGACACCGCCACCTCGCCTGCCAACTCGGTCATTACGTATAAGAACGTACCCCGGCAGAGAGTAAGACGTGGAAGGAAGAGATGGTTTATGCCAACTCTCAGAGACCAGAATGGCATGTGCGTTACAGTTGGAAAACCCTGCCAACAAATCACTATAGTGACTCGGTATGCTCTGCGCATTTAAGTGGCAAACGTTGAACAACGACTGACATCGTTGCGCAAATGCATTTAGAAGGAAGTCACTCAAGGTTCCATCTGCAGAACAAAATCTCTCGTTATCCTAAGAGGAAACTGACTCATTAGCTGACAGATATGTATTAATGTCCATAATAAAATATATAAATACTAGCTGACCCGGCAAACGTTGTTTTGCAATTTTTTTTTTTTGAAAAATAGATGTTGGCCGATTCTCATAGATACCGGATAAGCACAAAAAATTTCATCAAAATCGGTCAAGCCGTTTCGGAGGAGTATGGGAACGAAAACTGTGACACGAGAATTTTATATATTAGATAAAAAATACTAATATATACGATAAACAATATATGAATTATTAATTATACACGATAAGTGAATAGCTACTGTCTTCTCTGCACCACCCACGAGCAAACACAAACATAAAAAAAATTAAGAATTACAGAAACAAAAATAATTTAGAAAGATAAAAAACGTAATAAGTACAATAAACAACACACGAAAACATTGCAATCATAATAAAGGTTTCCGAACGCAACATAAGCATCCATCTGTAACCATAGACTAGTAACGAACTGTCAATGTCAATCGTACCTCACATTGTGACGTTGGAGAAATAAACAAACAAAACGTGCATTAACATTGAGACTGAAATATAAAGTTGGAAAAACATAGTATACAGAGTAAAAGAGTTAGGAATATAGATAATAGTAAGGTGATTATTTATTTACGCGGCTTATAGGTCGTGTTCGATGACGCCACAGCCCCAGCGCCACTCTTGCTCGCAGAGCCGCTTGCCTGCCTGGGATATTTTTGCAGCAGAAAGTCCAGGCCGTCCGAGGTTGAAACCTTATGCCGAGTGTCGTCCGACGCCTTTACCACGATGACACCATCATGTGTGCAACAGGAACGGATCCCAAAGTGTTGGCGTGCCTTGCTGAAGATAGCCTGCCTGGACCTTGTCAGGAACTCCTTAACCGTCACAGATGTGCCCTTCAGTCTGGTTTTGGCTCTCCAGACTGCAGACCTCAAGTCCATTCCCGAAAACCAGGCCAGGACTGGCCGATGATGATCATTAGTGGACGCATCAATTCTGTGGCATGCAGTGAAGCTATCGGCTGAAATATCTGGAAGATCCATTTTGCGAACCACCTTCATTAAAGACTCCTTACAGTCTTCCTTGTCAACCTCGGGCACCCCAAGGAATATAAGGGCCTTCCGCCTGTGCCTGGTTTCCATGGTATCAATTGCCCGTGTACATTCGTTTACTTGCTTGCGCAAAAGCCCAAGCATCGTGTACATCAGCTCCTTAAAAGTGCGAAACTCCTCAGCTACTTTTGCGACAGTGTCCTTCGCAAACCCGCCGTGAAGCTGCGCCTCAAGCTCCGCCATCCTTTTGGAGAACATCTCCTCGAGGTTGTTCTGGGCAGCCTTGATGCTGTCTAGCTCAGACATTTTATTGTGATGTGTGTTCAAGTGCTTCCCTTGTTGAAAACTTGTGATGATCGTGAAGTGCTGGCAGGTAGTGTAACTTGGAGACAACTTTACATACAGAAATGTAATAGTGTAACGTGAGTATAGTTTCATTGTCAACTATAATACTCAAAAAAGGCAACTAAATGATTAAAATATGCTTTAAATAGGTAATTACTTTTCAAAATTCGAAATGTTTTCACTTTTTTAGCACCATATCACGAGTAAGACCCGATAAATAAAATTGTATGATATCGACTGTTGCTATATTGAAGTGTAGTAGCAGTTCACAATAGAATTGATAATCGAATATCGACTGCCAATGCATAATAATTATCGTTAATTAAATTATTTTGAGACAAACTATGGCTGCCGATACTTAGCGATCTTGCATAATAAAATAATTTTTGTATTATTAAATAACAGCAGTAACGTCGAATGATATAGATTTTTACGATATATAATAAAAGAATATGTACTATCATTTGCACAAGAATAACCTTTTAAAATATAATACTTAACAAAAGAACATTTTAATTTCATGGTATTTAACAGATAAATCAAAATAAAAACGATGTATAGTTTTTGTGGATAAAGTTCCTTAATATCCGTTTTCTTGGCAACTCTAAATAGGTTAGTAATGCTAGTCTGAAAAGTAATTTCAACTTACAGCCAACAAAGGAGAATGGGCATTTTGGTACTCGCTCCAATAGCAATCTTTGTGGTGTCATTGGATAGGTCTTTTAATGAGGAAAAATATTTACTATGACGACTTGTCCTAAATCCTTGTCCGAAAACCACGGGAAGCCTCCAAAGTTTCAGTTTTAGTTGATATCATAACTGCAAATACGATAATATTACATACCTATCACGGTTGAAAATACGAAAAATAATCAGGGAGAAAATAGATTCCCTGAATCTACTTTACGATTATGTAGAAAGAAAACGTTTGAATAGCCGAAGAGCGGATTTTCAAAGAATAGAAAGTCACGAAATACAGAACTTTCCACTACTGACGGAAGAACAGATTATTTTAATTTCTTTGGGCACCTATCAACTAAAGCTAGCCCGATCCTACTGCATCGAGCATTTACCAAATGCACTATACATTTTAGAAATATATAGAGAAAGCACACCCAAATATTTAAATGAATATGGCATGAACGAAGATGCTTGACTTTTACGCGGACGCATACAGTCACGTCACGTACGGTTAAGAACTTATTATTGTTATGTATTGGTAAAAAACAATGTTAATGAAAACGAAACCAATATACATACCATTTTATGCAATTATTACTGCACGTGTTTGACCGGACGTCGCACATTCAGCACTTGTGCTCATATAGTTTCAATAGTGTGGTATCTAGGATATTCCAGACATGCAGGCTTCACTGCTCCTGCAGAGTTCCTCAACGATGTCGTTATTGATAATAATGTTTAAAAAAATAAATAACATTTCTTACTTTTCTATTTTTTCTTTTTGAATCCTGAACGTTTATTCATTTTAGTACCTATTTAGCAACACACACATGATTCTATACAAGACAACAATATAATATAACCATTATCTTAACAAAAACAAAATAAAGAAATATTAAATACTTAACTCCAAATAACTCCATTCCGACAGAAAATAGAGACAAGCGGCTTAGTTATCATTAATCCTTGTAAAAAATCTATCTATCGGCTATTGGGCCGAGTACCAGGCTTTATATATTTTGCCCATTCTCCTTTGATACATCGTTTTCGTTTCAACACGCCAGTGCACATGACCCATTTTCACCTGTCACTGAATTGGAAAAGTTCCATATCCGAGTCAATACTTCTATATGTCCTCTATACTTCACGTTTATAGGCTGCGTACACACCAGAGATGGAAGAAGTAGCTGAGTGGCTTAAGAAAACCCTTTGAACTTAAATATGTTTAAAACCAATTCTCGGTGGAAGTTATGATCTAATATATGTATTTCAGACTAGAGGACGCCAGCAGCTACGCCTGCATTTTTTTTTAAATTTACCCGTTTTGGCCGATCCCGTGGGAATTTCGGGAAATCCCTTCTTAGTGCACCCCTGCGGTCCCCAAGGAACATACAGGCCAAATTTCAGCTTCCTGCGCCCAATAGTTTCGGCTCTAGCGTGTCTGTCAATCAGTCAGTAACGCAAGGATTTTATATATTAAGATTTGTCACACTCTTACTTTAAAAGATACAGGCGGGAGCCCCTCATTTTAACTTCACATGTCACTACTCCCCTGATCGACCGTATGATGTGAGCCTTCATTATCTCTACCAAGAGATGTTCATGGCAGGACATAGACCTCCGTCAAGGCTCTTCACACAGGTCACAGATAGATCTTGAGCCACCTACTTCCAACCACCTCCCGCTGTACAACTATATTAATTTTCTTCCGTCTCTGATCCTAGTAAAATTGTGGTCGGATCTTTCAATGCCATGGCAATCCTTATTAGATTGGCCCGTTGAGTCAGTTGGGTTCTCTCCATATCTCTTCTATCATGGACTAGCGAGAACATGCTGTCAGTTTAATTTAGATCTTCTGTTATGCTTCTATTTATTGCCATTTCATATCCATCATCAGCCTTTAACAGTCCACTGCTGGACTAGGCCTCTCCTTTGAAAGGAGAAATTGGCCTACTATACCATGCTGGCCAAACGGGTTGGTATAGGGTTTGTATCAAGTTTTCCTTCTCTTACAGTGCTCTTCTCTGCATAATATGCTCCCTCTGTCGGCTCTTACGACACCTATGGTATGATATGGGGTGGTGACATTTCGTATTCTTAATCCGTCACCACACGGACGGCCATTTAATATAATTATGTCAAAAAAGATCTGTGTCCCAAGTCCTTTGTTAATCTTTCTAAAGTGCTCTGGCATTGATTAAAAACATTAGTTTGTGTAATTTAAGCTCTAGTCACATTAGTGCCGTTAAAAATGTGTTTGAGTGGATCGGTTCGTGGAGACAGCCAAAATGTTACGGAGGGTGGGCCTTATGTTCAGCATTGGGACATCTCTAAGCTGATAAGACGATGATTGGAAATAAAGGAACTAGGATTGTTTAATGAAATTATATTTCAAATTGTACATCTTAAAATATAAAATCCTTGCGTTACTGACTGACTGACAGACTCAGTACAGCCGAAACTATTGGGCGCAGGAAGCGATTAAGATAGAAGATAGAAGAAGGGATTTTCCGAAATTCCCACGGGATTGGCCAGAACGGGTAAATTTAAAAAAAATGCAGGCGTAGCTGCTGACGTCCTCTAGTGTTGTTATAAGCCCCTGAATACGCGGCAAAACCTTTAGATTCTGCAATACGCCGTTGGCAATCCGATGCACCGAAGCTCAATCCAATCAATAAAATAATAAACAAGCAGATATCATTCTTGCAAATCAAACACGGTTTACAACTGTTTTCACAGAAAATTAATAAATTTCAGCAACTGAATAATCTCCTTGTTTTCAGCCGGTTTCAACGTTTTTTTTTTTCATCCAAACTTGAATTCATTTTTTTTTTCATGCAATTTTGACATGTTCTTTTTACCCGGCTGCGCGACGCAAAGGAGTAATGTGTTTATCAGTCTATATATGTATGTATGTATGTTTGTTTCTATGTGGCGTTCTAGAGACCAAATGCGTAGGCCGATTTTGATGATTCTTACGTCAATCGATTCGTCTTAACCTTGCGAGTGTCACCAAAGACATGACAGTAATCAAAGTTCACCACAGCGGCAACCAGACGCCATATTGTCAAAATGAAAAAAAGAATATGTCGATGAACTATGTCAAGTGGGGTGTCGTTGAATAGGTATTTTAAAATCATCTTTAGGTTCCTTTTATCATTTTTCATTTTAAATAATAGTTTAGGATATATAACGATTTAAAGTTGTTTAACAAAACAATCATTCTCGCTAATGTTGTTACTTATTGATTTAAGTTTTTACTTCAAGTAAAAACGATAAACAAACAAAAAAAACAGTGAATAACTAAAAAGTATAAAATAAAAATAAAAATTTAAGGAAAAACAAAAAACCCGACTGCGTAAAAAATAATTTTTGCCCTTTGGGAACATTTGATTGGTAAAATTTGAATGGGCCCCGACTGAGAGTCCTTCTGTTCTGCATTAGAATTCTAAAACTACTGGCCTTGTTTCTTTCTTTTTAGTTTTTATTTAAGTTAATTTTTTCACGTATTTTTTTAAATTATTTTTTACGCAGTCGGGTTTTTTGTTTTTCTTTAAATATTTATTTTTATTACAGGTAAACTTTGATAAAATGATTTGTGTTTCATAATAAAGTTTTCAGTTGAACATACACGATTTGTTCATTACCGCTTGACCGCGCACAAGTGAATATTATCCCATTTTCGAAATTCCGTAGACCGCGCAAAAGTGACTATTTTCCCTTTTTGGTTACAGCGCTATGCTCGGTCTGAATTTACTGTTTCTTTCTATTACGTAATGTTTTAAATCCTTTGTCTCTGTTCTTTTTGAATCATTGAACATTTCTTCATGTAAAAATACGAAGCGAGTCTTAGAATCGTAAACCCGGATCGAAAAAAGAATGTCAAATGCCACTCTTTGTTTTCGCGCGCTCCGTGATTACGTGCTAATCGTATGCGTGTAATTAAATATTTTTATACTATGATACATGTTTTTTTTAATTTAATTTGGTGTAGATAGAATCCTTCTACAGTGAAAACTCATAAAATATGTATGTCATTGATTTACTTTTTAAAATAATTCTGTTTAAAATACACAAAGTGTTTTTTTCAACGATAGTCAATGTTCGCTGCTAAGTATAATAAATTAGAAACTAAATGTCAACAAAGAATTCATACGACTTGAACGAGTCATTCATAAGGTTGAACAAAAATATCACTTCAACTTACTCATGTTACCGACATATCAACAATAAATGTTTATGTTAGCGCACCCATCTGGCGAGCAGCGGCGCTACATTTTTTTTAGAACGTGAGGGCAAATTCGGCGAATTGGCGCTAGAGGTCAAGCGGTTAAAATGAAGATGTCATCATCACTTACGTGGTTTAAATAGGTTAAGTATAGGTATACTATTTAGTTTAAATATTCTTTTAGCGTTGCTCTTGCTACAGTAAATTATAAATAAAAAAAACTGATTTCAACACATCCCATCAAATCATGAACAATCACATCTTCTAATTCTTAATTTACGAAGTACTATTATGAAATAGCATACTATTGCTGGCAAACTGCTATACTTTATTAGCTTTAAAATTGGAAGTAACGATTGAAATGTTAGTTACGGTAGTTCCTCACTGCACAACTCTCGCACCCTAGCGCCTTGAAATGTATTGAAAGATACACCATACAGTTAAACGGAAAACCCAAAACATTTCGCTTAGCTATCAGGCTTAACAAATTTACATTCCAAATTCAATTTTACAGCAATATTAAAAAGAAAACCAAAAAAAGTATCGAAGTTCAAAGTTCACACAAAATTTGAATCGGCGTATCACTCGAAACAGTTTCAACTGCCGACAATAATACGCCGGTGACATTACAATACAGTGACACATTAGGTTATGTCAATACGCCGTCGACATTCTACGTAACCCTTAGGCGTAGTCGCCACTGTTTGATCAGTACGCTTCAGTACGCACTGGTATTTTTCGTACCCGTTATTTTTGATGTTTATGTAGTTGGCTGAGCAAATAATTCCATGATTTTATTCCATAAAGATAAGATTTCGCAGACTTGCAAATTGGAATAAACTCTGGTGTAAATCATAATACGGTACATCATGTGGTTAGTTAAATTCATTTTTAAAATATGAATAAAAGGCACTGGTGCGGGCTTGTTGTCTGATTTGTTCTTATATTGGTATGCGATTTTAAGATCTCGAAGTCAAAAAGTAAAATTACCCCTGGTGGTATTTTTTTAAAGCAATTCCCGGAAGCAATGTCTGGTCAAAATCTATAGTACAAATATAAGCACCAATGTTGTTGGTGGGTGCTTTAGTCGAGTTGTTTTATGTTGCCCTTGTAAAATAATATTAATATTTAGTATGGAAATAAAGACGTGGTACAATTTAGGAGCCGATACCAATTATAGATTACTCTTCTTTATTGCCGAATAGTCCTTGTTGTTCGATTTTAATTTTTCTGTCATGTATGATGTACTGGCAACAAAATAAAGAGCTCAAGAGAGTGTATGGCTTACTAATAGGGAAGATGACCTCCTATATAATTCCATAACGCTTTAAAATAACTACGATTTAAATATACTGATGCATTGTCTACCCGTACATGAGAAAACTTTCAAAGTTTAACCAGATGATTAAAACCTTTGTATATACCTACCGGTGATATAAGCGAAGATATTTAATCAAAGCCGGCGAAAGTCCCAAGTATTTGCGATATTTACATAGCACTTCGCACGGACCTGCAATTCCAACTAAATGATGCGCTCTATTACCAATTGCCGATACATACGTGTGAACTTTTATTATGGTCTTTGCATTCTTCGCAGATGCATGAATTAAATAATTACTTAAATGATATCCTCACCTATCGTTTACACTACGCTGAGTATTTAGTTCTACTCTCACGAAACGTTTTCACTGTGGACACCGTGGAGATTGAACAACTGTATCCAAAAATTGATATTTTAATTCTAGGTGTATTTTTGTCTCCGTTGATTGAAATTTTTTAGTAAATGAGTATTATTTATAATAAATCGTAAAAACAGGATTTATTCCTAAAGTTTAAAAAAAAACATTACAGCTTCAACAAGCATCAGAATTTAATGTAGGTATTATATTATTATTATTGTGAATCTCAAAGGTATTGCATTCGATTCAAATTCCTAAAACCCATTATACATATCAGTGCCTTCCACACCTGTATTTAAAACGATATTTTCAACTTCCGTAATACGTGACATTCCGATAAAGTGTCATTTACAAACAGCATTACCCATTTCACTTACCCATGAGAGACCCCGCAAATGTTAATCGCAAATTTATTTCGGCAATAGGCTCGCCCCTTATTACGTGGGACCTAAAAATTTATGGCGGAATGTGGGTGTAATATCACACCTCTGCCTACCCCTTCGGGGATACAGGCGTGAGTCTATAATAAAAAAAAATATTCTCTCTCGTCCCGTATCACCGCAGAAACATTTTTAGTTTTCAATATCAATAACCAAGTAAAATTGCCAAGCGATAAAAGGTGACGATCACGCAACTAAGTGTTTCACCACTGTCATATAATAACTTTTTAACCGTTAATAACTTTTTATTCGGAAGGTAGTAAAACCCCTTTTTTTTCTAATACACGTACTTGGCGAGGTACTTTAAACACCCTTTCACATGACGGGAAATTTTCCCCTTTCAATGAAGTCTCCAAACCTCGTCTACATAATAATATACTTAGTGGAAGTGGATTCTTCCACCGTGGTACGCGATGCGCATACAAAATGTTCAGTTTGCACTTATGACACGCCGCTTCAAGTGTGTACTAAGCTTTATTGCGTACTTAAAATTATTTAATTAGGAATGTAAATAAAATTAAAATGGAAAGCAAATAAAACTTTAAGTTTAATTTAATTATCTTACGAGTTTCTTTTGCTTATTTTGTGTGTATTATATGGTTACGTAACAAACATCGAATTTCAGTGAAAAGTTATCATTGTATATGTTTACGGGAAGTTCTTAGACGAAACCTCAATGCAAATTCGTGTTAAAGTTTTCTAGATTGTTCCAGCCTGTATAGAATATAAAACAGGCAATTTAGGTGTGTTTTCTTTTGAAGGTTGTTATAAAGTGAAATAACTAAGTGAAGTAACCTCATTTTAAATCTAAGAGCTCGCTTATAAATTGGCTATTGAGTTTCTGACATAGAAACTTTAATAAAAAGTTGCCTTCAGTGTAGGAAGTTTTCAAAGCTAATGCTAAGTTAACAGTGATGTAAAAAGGAGGTCAGGTGACTTAAATACTTGGCTGGAAAAGCAAATAGTCTTTTTATTGAAAAGTAAATAATTAATACTGGCTCGGTATTAAAAGCGTCTATAAGCAGGCGTTTTAGAAGGCTTTCTTTTAGGTTTCATTACTTAGCAACTTACAATAGAATATTATATGCGTATTTATTTTATTTAGTAGTGTTTAAGTAAGTTAGTAACTATGAAACGGTAATTCGTAATTCGTAATTTTTTTTTTACTGTTGATAGGCTAACGTTTGACCGCGGTCTTGCCTGATGTTAAGCGATGATACGGTCGAAGACGGAGCACGCTTGCCTACCTATTCACCCGCGACTTGAAAACACCCAGATTGTACTCACAAATTAAAAACTTAAAACGGACTATCTGAAAACAGACTGGAAGATATTTGAAAAAAAGAAATATTATTAAACTTTTTAAGCACTTCCTACTTCCTTATGTTTCATACAAATAATTGTAAATGTAACAGTAATAGTCTTAATGCAAAAGCACTCAATTGCCCCAAAGGAAGTATGCTATATTTTACAATTCATGTAGAATAAAATGAATTTTATGCGAAGCTAGTTTAACATAACTAACGGCCCGGTCACAGCCTACAGCGGCGGGCGGCAGCGGCGAGCGTTTTCGATGTACATGGCGCGTTTACTGTCACGCGGCGCGCGGCCGCCTCAGAGTAAACGTGCCATGTACATCGCCCCTGACGCGCCGCTCGCCGCTTAGACCGATCTCGTGACCAGGCCGTAAAGGAACTTCATAGAAAACACAAGATTTGTTGCACAAGTGTAATAGATCTTCAGTCTAACGAATACCCGACTCCGATATGTTTTTTAGACTTTGTACATATTTCAAACAACAATTTACTGACATATACTGTTGTGTCCAAATGGCTTTCATCTGAAACTAAAAACTCCAGCCGAATGTAATAGGTTTTTAAACAAGTGTTTTGTGGTTGAACTAAGTAGAATTGTGTAATAGTTTTCTCAAGTAACTTGTGTTTTTATGGTTATTTCTAGAGCAGTTTGAGTGGAGACCAGTTAGTTAGACTGAAATACTGCTGTTCTTTCTTACTTGTAAGTAATTGTATGTGCACGGAGAATACTTTAAGTTGTTTCGATCTTAACTTTATATATCTTAAAATGAAGGCCGACTTGTCTACCTGACAGTCTCTATAAACGCGATAAACGCAAAAACTACCAAACGGATTTTCGTATGGTTTTCACCAATAGATACTTAGTGTGATCCCTGAGGAAGGTTTAAGTATTCACGCGGGCAGAACCGCTGGCACAGTCTTGTTCCAAATATGTCCCATTGCTGGACACGGGCATCTGAGCACTAACAGCTTTAAACTTCTTCGGCAATAGGTAAACTGGCAAACTTATAAAATACCCTAACTTGGGCATCGCTTTCAAAAGGAATGCATTGCATGATTCATTGTAGGAAAGAAGCCAAAAACTGTTATCTTTAAGAACATAATGCAATGTTGCTAAAGTAATATTTCTTTCAAATATAAGCAACTAAATATGTATTGTACTCCTATGAGATTGAATATTCAACTGTACCGCTTCGATTGCACACAAGAAGTGATTTGAAAACACGAGTGGATTTATTCCTTACTACTTCGATAAGACATAATAGAAGACGAAGATCATATTCTCTATTATTTCGGAAAAACAAAGGGTCTTTATGGAGTGGGTTTCCTAGTAAAAAAACAATATAAAAATGATATCATCCAATTTATTGGTATCTCAGAAAGAATCTGCATCCTAGAAATAGAACTGGAAAAACAACATTTTGCAATAATACAAGCGTACGCGCCAACAGAACGTTCCACAGAAGAAGAAATTCAGATTTTCTACAAAGACCTTGCAAAGGCACACATTATGATCTCTACAAAATACATTGTTTCCATGGGAGACTTCAATGCTCAAATTGGTAAACCGAAACCATATGAAAACAAAGTTTCAGGCCCATATGGGTACGGAGAAAGAAGTAAACGAGGGGCAAGATTAATTCAATATGCATATGAATATAGTTTAAAAATACTAAACACTTTGTTTAATATAAAAGCTCACAATAGATGGACTTGGATCTCACCAGACAAGAACACCAAAAATGAGATTGATTATATAATGACATCAGTGCCACATTTATTCTCAAAATATGAGGTCATAAATTCCTTTTCCTTTGGGTCAGATCACAGATTAATAAGAGCATCATTAATACCACCACCAAGGAAAAGTAGACGACAATTTAGCAACACTCCACGTACACTGAAAACATCAGAAGAATGTGATTCTTACATTTCAAACTTGAATAAATACATACCAGATCTAATAACATTATATAATAACTATACAATCTCAGAATACTGTGAAAAAATTGAAGTTTCTATAAAAAAAAGTTTAAATAACACAAAAGGAAAAATAAAAACAAGCATCTTATCCCTAAAAGCTATAAAACTAATGCAAGAAAGGAACTCGCTTCAGAATAAAAGGAAACTATCAAGGGAAGATAAAGAAAATCTGAAACAACTCTACAAAGAAACCAACAAAGAAATAAAAAGAAGTTATGAAATACATCGCTCAAATATATTGATGAAACATCTCGAAAAATCAAGGAGTGCCAAAAAAGCTTACAAGGACCTAGATAAAACAAAAAAGTGGATCCCGTCCCTTCAATACGGCTCTAACAAATGTAAATCTCGAGCAGAAATTATCAATATAGCAACAGACTTTTACGCCAAGCTATATAGTCATCCAGACTCCTCACAAGAAATTCTAGTCAACTATCAACAACACCCAAGTTCGCTACCTTCAACTGTTGTAAAATTTAATGAGTCTGAAATTCTAAAACAAATATTAAAAATGAAACCTGAAAAAAGCCCGGGGCCGGATGGTATTACAAACGAGTGTATTAAGTTGGCACACAAGATATTATTGACACCAATTACAATATTATTTAATAGAATTTTAGAAGAAGAACATGTTCCACAGAACTGGACAAAATCTGATATCATACTCCTATACAAAAAAGGAAATCCAAACGATATAGGAAACTATCGCCCTATAAGTCTAATGCCCTGTCTCTACAAATTATTCGCATCATGCTTACTGGAAAGAATATCACCGAGAATTGAGAGTCACCAACCTTACGAACAAGCAGGCTTCAGAAAAGGATTCAGCACCATAGACCATGTTCATGTAGTAGAACAAACAATAGAAAAATATTTAGAATTTCGCAGACCACTGTACTTGGCTTTCATCGATTATAAAAAAGCTTTTGACTCTATATTTCATAACAGCATCTGGGATGCTTTGTATAAGCAGTATATTGATACTAAATACATAAACATCTTGAAAAACATTTATAGACATAGCACAAGCAGAGTCAAGCTGGATCGCACAGGAAAGAGTTTTAATATTAACCGTGGAGTGAGGCAAGGCGACCCAATCTCGCCTAAGTTGTTTATATGCGTGCTAGAAAACATAATGGAAGATCTCCCATGGTCAAAACAAGGCATTTACATCAATGGTAAATTTATGAGCCATCTGAGATTTGCAGATGACATTGTTTTGTTTTCAGAAAATGCTATACAACTTAACATCATGATACGCGAACTACAAACTTCGAGTGAACAAGTGGGATTAGAGATGAATATCGAGAAAACAAAAATTATGACCAACAGTCAAGTAACACCTATCCTATTGAACAACACACCACTTGAATATGTACAAGAGTACATCTACCTGGGCAAACGAATTTCATTCAGACCAAACAGGCAACACGAAGAACTGGAAAGACGTATAGCAATGACATGGAATAAGTTCTGGGCTCATAAACAAATACTTAAGTCGAAACAATCTATGAAAAATAAGAAAATTATAATGGACTCAGCAATACTTCCGTGCCTCACCTATGGCTGCCAAACCTGGACATTTGATAAAATAACTAAATCCAAGATACAGACCACACAAAGAGCTATGGAAAGGAGTTGCTTAAGCATCAGACTCAGAGACAAATGGACAAATGGTGATATACGTAACAAGACAAAAGTAATTGATGCTCTACTCTTCTCACAAGGCATGAAATGGAAATGGGCTGGCCATGTTGCAAGATTCACCGATGACAGATGGACGCTGACAGTTACTAAGTGGCCAGGTCCACAAGGCTCCAGAAATAGAGGTCGACCCAGCGCACGTTGGGCAGACGAAATAGTCGCGACAGCAGGCACAAACTGGCACTATACAGCAAAAGACAGGGAAAAATGGGATTCTTTGGAGGAGGCTTTTACCCTTAGGGGGTCTATGCATTAATAAAAATTTTTTTTGTTCATTTCATATACTTATTTTAATTTAATTTTCAATACTGTAATTTTGCATGGAATAAATAAAGCTTTATTATTATTATTATTATTATTACTTCGATAATAGTAAGTCAGCATAAATACAAACAATATCTTATGAGTTAACGCCCATAAATTAAAACAGCGTGATCTATTATCATACCGAAACTACAACATAAACTTATTTAACTAAACAGTTCCATATAATTAGTTTATAGGGCACTAGTTCGGGTCGACACTGAACGGTCCTCGTTAATTCATTCACATAGCTACATACGAACATATATAAACGTGTATATATGTAGGGGAATTTATCACGGCTTGAACCGCTTAAGGAAAACATCGCGAGGAAACCCGAACGTAAATAATATATTCCAAAATGTTTGGCTTGAACTATTCACGAGTGTATTCGGAATTTGTTCATGTATTGAGTTCGTATGTAGAACGGCGAGGTAATGAACTGTTGTCCTAAATAAGCATTGGATATAAGTAAGGCATATTGAAGGGTCATATAGACATATATTTTGGATAAAATTGTACGCCTCGACATTGGTGCTCCGAGTCGTATATTTAGGATTTGTCTAGCCAGTTTCACTTGAACTTGACATATTAATAGTACGCCTTTGCGTTTGTTTTTATTTGTTAAAGTCAACCACCGTCCTAGGCACACAGGTCCTTTGTTGCGGGTTAAAATATACAGTCGTCGGATTCGAAACAATAATTTATGGATTACACAAAGTGTTGTGTCGTGTGTGCATCGAATCCATAACACTCGGTGCAGTCTCAGTGCGGTGGCAGTGACAAGCAGCAAGACGATCACTTAAACTACTAAGCTAACCATGCATTCTATGTTTCTTTGTAGTTTCTGGAATGGATTACCAATTCATTTAACCCTAAACTTGACGATGTGCATTTAAATGCACACTTTTTTTTAAATATTCTACAAGCAAAATTAAGTACATTTTTTATTTATTTTCTACTCATTCACCCATCAAATGCCCGTATTTGACATAAAAAGATATTACTGAGCACAGGTGACTCTTGGTGTACTCAGTAGATCGCAAGATTGTGGAGCATGCGCTTGCGTCTACGGGATATAAGGTAAAAATCTATTGAAATCATATTATTTATAAAAGAAATTGAACAAAAAAGTGATAAAAACACGACCTAAATATACAGTCTTGTGAATTAAATATAGATTTTTTCAGTTTGAAATAGTTTACTTGGAAAATTTTTCATGTTATCTTGCATGTGTCTTTAAATGCACATTGCCAAACTATTAACAGACCTACCAGCACTGGGCTGTGTGCATTTATAGATACATTGCCAGTTTGAGGGACATTGTTTTTAAAATAACATTATGAATTTCAATTAAATTATTTCTTTCTATTAGATGTTTATTTTTTATATTTCTTCATTTTCTAGCCTTCTACAATGACTTCGAGAATTTTGGCGTTAGTACCTAAGTCTTGTGCTAGTTCCGACATAGAAAAAAGTGGTTCTTCGGAAGATGAACTTCATTATGCATGTTCAGTGCTATACTTCGACAATTTTTTCACTTCAGTAGAATTGCTGGAACATTTGAGAAATGTTTATGGTATCTTTGCTTTAGGGACTATCAGGCAAAATGGACTTCGAGGAGCTGTAGCCAAACTACCTACTGATAAAAACCTAAAAAATAAAGGTCGTGGATCTTTTGCTCCAGTCGTTTCTAATGGATGTAAAATAACAGTAGTCAAATAGGTTGAAAACAAGTGTGTCAATACGGCCAGTACTTATACTGACTCGCAGCCGGTGCATCAGGTGTTACGATACTGTAAAAATACAAAAAGCAAAGCACCTGTTACATGTCCCAACATCGTAAAAGAATACAACTGTTGTATGGGAGGCGTAGACCTTGCCGATATGCTTGTAGCTCTTTATCTGACTAAAATGCGAGCACATCGTTGGTATATTATAATACCTATATACTCACAGGTTCTTGACACATGTGTCAATAATACGTGGCTCATTTATCGTCGTGAAACCAAAGATGCAAAGCAAATGAAACTAAAAGACTTTCGATGGGCCATAAGTGATGATCTCACCACCTTTCAAAGAATTAAGAAGTTTTCGAATACGTCCAGAGGTTCGAAATTTGTTACACCGCAGACGTCCGACTACGGCCGATATGACCACTTTGGACACTTGCCATCATTTACAAATAAAGGCAGATGCAAAAATTGCTTTAAAAGTCAGACTAAATTAATATGTGTAAAATGCAACATGAGGCTTTCTTTGGTATATGGTCGTTATTGTTTTTATGATTATCATACAAAATAATAATAATAAATTTCATTGTTGACATGTCTGATTACTGATCTCTCATTATTAATAGTATTTTGTGTGTTTACAACTTTTGTAGTACATAAAGATGTTTTGTATTGTTTAAAAGGACCTAAAAGGTCATAGACAATCATGTTGTTGTCTTTTTGTTCATATTTGATCTCTTTACTAGTAGTTTTTTTTAAATAAATCGTTGTTTCATTTTAAATAAGTCGTGTTTCAATTTCGTCTGCACATGGCAATGTGCATTTTAATGCACACGCTATTTTTACAGCGATAATTCGACGAAGCTGGCAATGTGCATTTAAATGCACATGCTATATTTCCAAAACTATATATGTATGATTTTTTTCTGCATTTTTTACATGTATTTGACACGTACTAGATGCGATATATGTGGAAAAAATAATGAATATATACCATGAAAACCTTTGCCAAGTAAAGGGTTAAAGTATATCTATTATAATTATGCATTTTATACACTATATAGTTACAATAGGCTTGTGTCCACTAAGAATAAATTGGTTTGATTGAAGTATCTATAGATCCATTATGATTTTAAGATGTCACTAAAGTTTATTATTTATTATAAAAAGGTAAGATTAATGTTATTTTTAGGATTCTAAAACTAAAAATAATGTATTTATTCTTGTGACAATGAACACCTATCAGAGAGCATTACGTCAAACTGTACGTCCGCCATTCATGTTGTTGACGTTTTAGTAGTAAATACAACTAAAACGTTACACTTTCTACCTGTCAAATCGAATATAACAAAATAAAAGTGGGTACATCAGACCATGCTTCATTCACGGTTTGTTTTGTTTTGCACTTTTTGATATCACTCAACCGCCATGATGGTTTACAGCGTTTTCGTGTCAAATTCAAAAATGTTTTTAAAAAGCCGTAATTAGTAATGTTGCTGATCGATTTTTGAAGAAAAGGATATTTCAGTTTAACATCTTATAAATGAACGAATAAATCGCTAATTACATTTTAGGACACAAACCTATTATAAAAATAATTTAAAAAGTCTAAGATACATAATTTTTAAGAAAAATAAAAAAAATATACTAAGTAATAATCGTTTAAAGGTCAGAATGTTCCTCCTCACAAAATTTCCTGCTCAGGTTATTAAAATGTCAGCAGAACATTGTTAAAACGAATGAGTACGATATTTTTTTAAATATCGTCATTTAACTCAATTTCGGTCTTCATGTCATAAAATGTATGGAAATGGGTGTAAATGTATTTCTTCAATTATATTTTGGAGCTTCAATTCAATGTAGAATAAAGTAAAGTTATGCACACGTTCGTTAAGAACAATACTACAATATATGAATTTCGAAGTCTATACCGATCTGTATGATTTACTGCTTACTTTATTTTATACTGCACATTTAAAAAATGAGGAAAATATCTTATAATTATTGATGATGATGTAGTAAGTATCTGATGATTACTGATCAGTGAAATATACAAGTTTTAAGTAAGTATACACAATGTACTTATGTTGATATTAAAAAAATATATATGAAATATTGACTTGAGTAACTTGGTTACGCCAACTCAAGGTACAATCCATATGCAGGCCAAGGATCTTGACCACTGGACAGAAATCTATAGCAGTCCCATCGTAGACTAGCATTGGCAGAGTTGTAAAATCTGTAAATCCTTGTTAACCCTATGGATTGCTAGTGAAACATATTCAACAGTTGCCTGAGAGTAAATCTGCAAGTCATCGGCATACAAGTGATAAGCGCATTGAAAATTTTGAGTTAAGAGTTTAATAAACATAGAAAATAGCAAAAGAGAAATGATACCGCCTTGAGGAACGCCAGAGTTGTTGTCGCACCAGTTCGATGATGACTCGTCAAGGCGGACAGACTGCTGACGACCCTGAAGATAACTTGAGAACCATTTCAGAGCATCGGATGAGACCTTAAGTTGGGAGAGGAGGAATAATAGGATATCGTGACTGACGGCATTAAAGGCATTTGAATAATCAACCAAAGTCAACACTGTGACCTTGGTTTTATTAGCGCTGAAAGTTTACAATGGAGTCCCAGGGACCTACCGGGTAAACTAGGGTTAATTTACGTACATTGCGCGCCACTGACTTTCCAAAGTTATGGGCGTATTAATTTGTTAATTTGTGACTTACTTCATATCTTGAACAGTATGATAATTCGGCCGGTCTGGGATATCATGAAGATCTATGGTAATCGTTACAACTGGTGCCGTTCAATATTACTTTTTAATGCAATATACTGCATTAAATATAGCAGTTTTAATCTTTTGTTACTTATGTCATGGACGGCAATAGCTTTTATTTCGAGTATTGGTACATATCCCAAAAGACAATGCCAAATTATATGGTAAATACCTAAGTGTGAAGTAAGAAAGAAACTATAACCCTTTCTAAGAATACAAACTACTCCTCGATACTACTACACCTGAGAGACGATTAAATGAATTTAAAAAAATATTAAAAACGTCCAAGGTTGAATCGATCTCGTAAATGCGCTGTTATAAAAACAATATTTCAGTACTCGAAAACCCACGGCGCCGAACAATAACTTGTATATTATAAAACAAATACCCAAATCATATTTACAACAGGGCCGAAACGTTTATAATACGTAAATTGAACAAAATATAAAGCGAGTAGGAACTAAATCAAATACCTGAGCCCGGTCTAGATTTAGAGATTAAGACTTGTCATACCTAAGTGTTTTAGCCTTCGAATAGTGTGTGTGTGGAGCATATATATCGACCTTGAGGTGCTGAATATTGTTTGTAGCCTTAAAGTGATTGATAATTCTATTGATTAAGGCCATTATGAACATTACAATGGACTGCCTGTTGATTAGATGTTCGAGTGGCGTAGCGGTTTAATAGTTTGCCTCATCATTCAGTACTGGTGTTGTAGGTTCGATCGATATAACAGTTTGTGTGATTTGTTTTGTTTATTTACTTTCTTTATAATGTGGTAAAGTCTCTAACGACATAGGGTTTCTTCCGAGACGAGAACTGGCTGTCTGAAAAAAACAAAACGAAAATGAAAACTTAAAAATCGTTAACTAGGTATTTAGTTTCTTTTTGTAAAAAAAAGAAGAGAACCGCCTTCAAAAAATCGACCCACTGAAAAGTACGAAATAATTTTTACATACGCTACCCCTAATCTTCTCAAATTTCCTTTCGAATTTCTCCCAAAAACTAATTACTTAATTAAACTAAATACTTAGTTTTTGAAGTCGGTGCCAAACCAAATCCCTCTTAAAGCCTATTCTTTGGAGTCATCCTTTCTAAACCAGCGCATCCAATCTACATACTTACAGCCCAAAATAGCTAAGAAGAATAATTAATTATATAATTAAGTATTTATTTCATACTTTTTATGTATTTTATATATTTGTTGCTTTTTAGAGTATATAGGTCGATTTTTTTTATTTTTTATTAATTCAGATATTTTTTGAGGCTTTATTGATTTGATACATTCGTCGTATTATTTTCTCTGTTTGCCAGTATTCTTTTTTGTTTCTGTTGGCCTAACTCGAGTTAATCGCGAGCAAACTTACATAATATACGGGACAAACTCAGAACCTTCTTTTTTGAAGTCGGTTAAAGACCTAAAACCTTCTCCTAAGTGTAACAAATACTTTTTTGCAAGCCACATCAAAATCGGTTTAGCCAAACGCGAGATAATCGCGGACAAACATACATACATACAGGTCAAACTGAGAACCTCCTTTTTTGAAGTCAAAAATGTATGTGTTTCAAGGCTGCGACCAAAGCTGGAGCAAAAGGGACAATTTTTTTTACTGAGTATAAAATTGTCCAATAGATTTTCTCCAATCATTTTCTCGGATTAATCTAAAACATTTCACCATGTAAGTAAGGTATGCTGAGTTGAAACAAAATAATATTTTGCTTCTAAAACTGTATGAATTAAACTTATAATAATAAAGATGATAAAAAATTGTTGTATTATAAGTTTGTTTTATAAGTTTAATGAAGCAAGAAGAATTGTCAGGATCGTTGCAAATGGCGTTCCGTAGTCTCTGCCTACCCCTCCGGGAAACAGGCGTGTGTCTATGTACATATGTATGCATTATAAGTTTCAAGCATGTTTTTTATAATAACCTTATTAAAATCCTCAGTAAGTACAAATTCTAAAAGTTAATTTCCTTTTTCTTAGAAAAATAAGTTTATCGTGCATGCTAAAATTTACCGGTGATCAGTACCGTAAGATACAGGTTCTGAGAATAAACAAGATTTCAATATTTAAAGACAACATCGCTCGTTACAAACGGTGGGACATAGAGCGTAGGTATAAAGGTGTTATTGTATATTTCTAGAAGCTAAGCTAGAGCTAATTCTTTTAAGCGGTGATCAGAACATTTGGACTTGTATTTACTAAGTACTAAACTAATGATGATGATGGACAATTTCTGACAGAGATCTAAAATAACGGGCCAGGTTCAGAGGCTCAAGCACGAAATATTTGCGAATTTGATAACTAAACGTATCGAGTCCTAGATAACAGAATTATAGCAGCCAGCACCAACCAATTTTGATATCTATCGTTTACTCGATGACTTTACATTAGTATCGTAACGGTATCGTACATAGGGATGTGGCCATGTGAGCTAAATGACCGTCTTATTGAATGAATTGTACGTTCCAAACTAGGTAAAATAGTTAATATTAATAAAATTTATATTGTAAAAACTCTTTTGTAGAAAACATAAAAAATGTTTAATGGTTTCCGAATGTCCTTTCTTGTCATCGTCAGATGACGGACTTGTGTCAATAAATAAAAATCTAGTAAATCAAAATACGAGTAATTAAATCATTGGCACATTGTTATATAAAGAATTAGGTAAATATTATTATGGAAGGTGTTCGTGATACATTGTTTTATTTTGGTTAAACTGCGTGAATACTACAATATAAAGTGTTCAACGAGAAAATTATAATAATATAAGTTTACAAGTTTTATTGTTGTTGGAACACCTTAAATGTATGATGTCTAAAGAAGATTTCGGTAATTTGTATAGCTAAGAAGCATGAAGTTTTATACAGAAGCTAATAAAGTGGACCAGTGTTATGTACCTGACATTCAAAGCCTATTTTTATAAGAATATTTAGTTGAAAATAAAATAATGGTTATTGTTGTATTGGTGTTTTTCATTTATTACTACAGCTTAATAAGATTAAGGCCTACCTCACATTGGGCGTCAGCGTTACTCGAGCGTACACCCAGCGTGCGCTCGGCGTTCACTCTGTACCTGTAGTACAAAGTGAACCGCGCCGGGCTCACGCCGAACGGACGCCGAGCGTACGCTCGAGGAACGCTCATGACCAATGTGAGGGAGGCCTAATAGACAGCTATCTTATCACATGTCTTCTGACTAAAGCGTTCGTTTTTATTGATATTCAGTCATATCCGAGAGAGCTAGGTAAGACGCTGATATAAGACTCACGAATTATTTACAGCAGATACTAGTCCGTCACCTAAATTTTATTATTATACTCGCTGTGCCCGCATATTATTTCTTCAAAATAAGAGGGTTTTAAAACAACCTTACAAACCCAATTTTACCCCCTTGAAGATACAATATGGAAATCCTTCCTAAGTGTTATAAAATAAATCCGCGGTCCAAATTGTATGTTTCTATCTTCAGCGTTTGATTATATGTTAGTCAGGATAAGTTTTTTTATACTTGTAGAGTAGAGCACCTACTTAATTGTAGAGTAGAATACGCAGGATTGTTAAAAGAGTCTCTAAATAACATCCTATGTTCATATTAGAAAATTGATATGATGTCGATGTCGATTGGTACTTTGTTTTTCGTATATAGATAATTTTCACACATATTTTTACATGCTCGCAACCAAAATATGGAGTTATTTACTACATATTTAAAGTGGCGAAATTTGCGTGTTTGCTTCTTTATTGTGTCAATAATCAGGTCCTACATTCAAAAGGAACACATAAAATATGAATCTACATAAATATTCATCATAAAAAGGCTCAAAACGTATAAATACGATACATATATTATGTTTCGAATCTTTTCTCACCAACAAATTCTAGGTGAAAATTGTTTCGACAAAATGACATTAGATTTACATTAGGTTTACTTTGCTTAAGTCAAATCAGGAGTTCGTGCTGCCGATTTTTGCTTATTTGTTAGAAAACTCGATACATTTACATGACATTTACCGCAGGATTGTCGTCGAAAGTAGTTTGTGCTGCCAATATTAGTTGCATCTTACGCACGATAGGGGCGCTGTACAATTGCCATACAAATTTTGACATTTACGATACGAATACTTTCTCGATAGTTTTTCGTGCTAGGGCCTCTGAATCGTGAAGGTACATGATACCGATATAGCACTAGAATATAGCTTAGTATTGGCTTAATATTTATGTTATAAAATACTCTTATATTATTTCTAATCGGAATAAAAATTAAATACATAAGATATACTTAAGTTTCTTTTAATATTTAAGTAATGATTGATTAATAATTAAAGATCAAAAAATTGATTTTAAATACATAAATATCTCTCCTCTATACTGCCTCCTTGGTCCACTGGATAGCGTATGCGTCGGCTGATCGCAGGTCTCGGCTTCGATTCCCGGGTCGGGCAAAAGTGTTTCTGAGTTTTTACGAATTCTCAGTAACAGCACGGGCTTTGGTTATGTGCCCGGTAACGGCAATAGGCTCGCCCCCTATTACGTGGGACCTAAACATTCATGGCGAAATGTGGGTGTAATATTACACCTCTGCCTACCCCTTCTGGGGGATACCTATAGGCGTGTTCTTTAAAAAAAGAAAAAACATGAATACAAGTAAGTGCATATTTTTAGTTATATTAATAAGCATACGAGATATTGTGGTTCATTATAGCGGCTGCTTTAGGTACAAAATGATACAACGTGCACTACTGTGTTAGCGCATCGCATGAAGGATAACTACCAAAAATACGCAAGGAGGCCCCCTTGCGTATTTTTGGTAGTTATTATGTAGTATATTTTGTGTTAGCAACTAGTACCAGTAAATAATATGTACCTCTCATTATTTTGGTTAATTTATATAATCCACATACACCATCTTATCATACCCTAACAGCTTACTACAATTACTTACTTAAAACAATTTAATACATAATATTAAAATTATAAATTCTTTTTACTAATTACACGCTGCCTATTTTAACCACAGGTTGCTTCTAAATTTTATAGAAATGTTCATTTATATACCTTAATTACGACCTGTTCGAGTCTATTTACGTTTCACGAAACCTACATGGAATTCAGATTATCAAATGTATAACGTATTCCATTTTAATTGATTTCTGCTCTGATTATATTAGGCTGGCAATTACAAGGACGAATTTAAAGTCAAATTGTCTATCCAAGGTCAGTTAACACACGACACGGTTCGCAGAGGGTATGTCAAAACAGTACCAGACATTTGACAGAGTTGACAGTTAACAACTCAAACGTTGACAACGGTGACGTCACCACAAAGCGCGATAAAATGGGGGTGTTTAATCTAGCGTTGTCATTGCAATTTTCAAAATTTAATTTAAAATAAATATTAACTTCTCCACGGCTAATACTTTTTTACGGTATCATATTAGCATAAATAAACAATAGCAACAATAAAAAATAATCATGCATATTCCCTATTATTATACCTACTGTAAGCGACTAACAGAGCCCATGATTCGATTTGCACTAGTTTAAAGCGCAAACAAGTTGGATGAAAATAATTGATTATGCCAGCTGCTTGACATGCAATGGTGACCAAATCTGCATACAATAATGATGATATCTGGAAGTACATGGCACATTAAGTGGAGAAATAGGCCCACTTGGATAGCGGTCTCATCTAACATAGCCTAGAGCCAAGTCCAACTCCAAGAAAATAGTGTTTCTATAAAATATAAAAGTCACCCATTTGTAGCCATCAACAATACCAAGGAAATAGTGTTTCAATAAAATATAACAGTCACCATTTATAGTCATGATAATGGCAGAATTGATGATCTCTTCAAATCAGTCAGACCTCCAAACTATTTTTCCATTAGATAGCAACTATATAAATCCCCTTTAATGATCACTTTACTGATCGACCAAGGACACATCTGTACAAATAACTTACGCAAAGAATTCCTCCGCCTTCAAAACTTAGAAAATAATAACACATCAATAATTTCTGTATAAGTTGTGTCATTCTGTTCAGCCCATTTAATAGACGCAATGGACCATAAACGTCAGTTGACAGTGAACGAAGCCGTAACGACATTGTTTAGAGCTCAGCCGTCACGGCAAGAACGGTCGCGGCTCAAGAATTAATGGGCCTGACGGACTCACATGAACTAGTGGGAGTTTGTTGTCAAAGTTGGAAGGACGTCATAATAAAATATTGTGGCTTGAAAGAAATACTTTTTTAAAAAGTACGATGAAATATTTTTTATTTGTCTCGACGTTTTGGTATAGGTTACGCTAGCTGTCGCCTGTTGTGAGATAATTCTGTGCGAATCAATCATCCCATGGTCCTGGCTATTGCAACTGATACCTACGACTTTCGTTTCAGACCCTGAGTAGATGTTCTTTACCAATGAAATCTTCTAGTCTAGGACCAAACATTTCATTACACTTAATATCATATATTTTTTAAGTTTCTTTTTTTAACAAAATAACTTATATCATTACTCTGTTTCACGTACTTGCACCCAAAAGCTAGTGATTCGAACTTGAACATTTCTAATTATTATCACTGTAATGATTCTGTTTCCACGAAGCTAAGACCAAATTATTGATATTTGAACATAGTAGTCTAATATTCAAACACTAATCATCAACATAATCCAGTTCTCATTCATAACGCATGATATATCCCCATTAATTGAAGCTACTTTCATTTTTTATAGACTCACGCCTGTATCCCCGAAGGGGTAGGCAGAGGCGTAATATCACACCCACATTTCGCCATGAATTTTTAGGTCCCACGTAATAGGGGGCGAGCCTATTGCCGTACCGGGCACATTACCAGACTCCGTGCTGTTACTGAGAATTTCCTAACGGAAAAACCCAATAACACTTTGCCCGACCCGGGAATCGAACCCGAGATCTCCCAATTCCACGCGCACATTTATACTTTCAATAATAAATTAATATATATATATATTACCAATTACTAATTTCTACATAACTTGTACAGTTCAAATTTATTGTAGAAATCGTTAACGATATGCCATAATTTTATTTTGCGATTACTCTATCAATTTGGTTAAAAGATAATAATTTCCTTTTTAAGCTGCTTATGAATAATGAATGAACTTATTATAAAAATGAAAAATGTATGCAGACCACTGATTACATTACCATTACTGATATAACTTTGGTCAGGTAGTCTTCTAATTTCGCGCAAGTATGTGATTTCGCATTAAAACTAGCACGCAAGCACTTGGCTGTATATTTTCCACCATGCTAAATTTTGATATAAAATGAAAAGTATTTTATCCATTAAACACATGGGTGAAGGCAGATGGGAAAGGTGGAAGCACTCCATGGATTTGGGCGCAGGAAGTTGAAAAACGCGAAGAAAGAAATAATGCCATCAATTGACTTAATCAATTATAACAAGATGTGAATATGTAGAATTGTAGCTAGCAAAAGATTTTGACCGACGTTTTGATTGAACATGGCGCAGTTTTAAATGGCTGCGGCTGTCTTAACTTCAATACCATACAGTCAAGTCTACGTCAAGCCGTGTGTTCGAAACTCAGACCCTCTGCCGGACAGTCTAATCATCATCATCAGAACCGTCTTTCAAGGTAAACTGTTGGACATGGGCCTCTCTTTATTACGCCACCCATACACAAAAGTGTCATAATAGCATTTTGATTATTTGGCTCACAATAGGAGGATTGTTGGGTTAAAATACTATTATAATCAAACCACGGTTTACGGATTCAAAGTTATTATTAAAAGTTATTATTTTTAAAATCAAGATAAAGTCAAATGTCACCTCAGTATGCGGTGGCCACAGTTCCTGTGAAGAAATAGAAACGTCGGCTAATAATTAATATGTTGCTTCTAGATCATTTGATTTAATATAATATTATTATATTCTAAATCGTTGTTTGAGTTCAATGTGTAACATTTCCGTAAGCTGAAGTAAATACTAAGTATATTAAGATATTTAGTGGTCATCGCAATGGTCCATGTGAGTCTCACTCACACAGTTTCAGTTTGTTTCGTCCGCGTATATCTTTGTTTATTCCGGTCACATAGCGCATATTTCTACTAGCGAAAGTACAATGTACACGGCTACTAGTTCAAAGTATTATTCTTTAGTGGCCTTGGCCTTTTTTATTTACGCGTCTAAACCACAACATGGAACGACATTTTGCTAAAAAAACATTATTTCTGAAATAAAACATTAGTCGTGAAATAAAACGGGTAGGTATTATTATTTAAAGACTAACACAATTTTCAAGTAATGATAGCTAAAAACTCTAGAGATAGGAAATAATTGCATAATCGTAGTGTTGCTTTGATTGTTTTGATGTTGAATATTACTTTGATATTGGAATTCTATTTAATTATCATTTAATAAATAGAGTAATTATTAAAAATAATTTATCTTCCGTTATGAAAATAATCTAAATTATATCTACTGAGTCATCTACAATATGCTAACTACTCTTTGTTGGAAAGTCAAGGTTAGTTTTGAAAATTCCGTTCCAAAAGGCTGGACCTGTTTTTATGTAACTACATAATTATGTTACTACACGCAAGTCTTTTCGCCTGCAGAAACCGCGGTTCACTTTCTGTCTGCTGCGCGTGGTACTTTTAATACCCTGTTTGTATCTAGGTACACTAGGGTTATCGCCTCAGTCAATATATTCCATGCCAAACTGTAGTATAAAATGATTCTACTAGAGTATCGTTGCCGTTAATATATTCCATACTCAATTTGTTTTTGGTATAAAATCTTCAATACACATCAAGTTCAAAATCCAACTCATCTCCTTACAAATGCATACAGTCGTATATACGCCATATTTGCTAACTTAAGAGGCTTACGAGCACAAATATTCCATGCGGTGGCAGATAATGGTCTGTGAACGCAACTCATAAATAAGTGGCCCTCGAACAATTACATAATAGCATAACGTATGCTTTATGTCTCGGCCGACGCGTTTGTATACACAGAAGCGCATACACACGGAGGTAAGAAACAGCAGTACAATTCACGTTTACTTATGCGCGGACTGATGACTTTCATCGACGCCTACATCAGAGCAGAAAATCCTGATAGAGTACCAGCTTCGATTCTAAAATACACGCTCTACTGCATCCGTGGTCCAATGGATAGCGCCTGCTGATCGGAGGTCCCGGGTTCGATTTCCGGGTCGCCCAAAAGTGTTACTGAGTTTTTCCGAATTCTCAGTAGCAGCACAGAATCTAGTAATGTGTATATGTATTAAATGTATGTATTTACAATAAAAGGAGTATATTAAAGTATTTATGGATGTTTATCCACTATCTACTACCAAATAAAGCTCTGCTTAGCTTGGGACTAGATGGTGTTGAGTGTGGGTATGGTAGAATATTATAATATATTATTATTTATTCTATTATTCAACTCACATCAGGAGTATGGTCATTTGGAGAAGTTCAGGCCGCTCCAACGCATCCATCGATACCAATAATATAAACACCTAGATAAACCGTTCATGTATATTTCATTAAGAGTAACGTGATTATCCAGTACGCTTGTAATTATTTGGTATCATCTTTATTAACAGTGGCACTGATAGTAAATTTGCCCATTAAATAAAAGTCTTCTAGCATTGTTCCCCTCTCCCCCTCGTGTCTGCCTCTGTAAAAACTACACCACAACTGATTTACAATACACATTTATTTTAATGTAAATATTTATTTATTTAATCATCACCAGGCAATTCTAATCCACAGCGCGTACCACTGACTCATCGAAATTATGTGTTTATTAAAAATTTAATTATCACGTGCTAAACGGTGAAGAAAAACATCGTCAAGAAACCTGCATGTCTGAAAGTGCTCCATAATGTTCTCGAAAGACATATGTGAAGATTGCCAAGCAGCATTTGGCCAGCGTGGTGGACTATGACCTTACCCTTCTCATAGCGAAAGAGGCCAGCTATGGGGAAGTTTATATACAAGGCTGAAGATGAAAAAAAAATCTCAAAATTGATATAGTGAAATCGGATTTTATCATTTTCCATAAATCTACTTTAGTGTACAAAATAATATTCAAAGAAAAGCCCAAGACACTACTAGCTGCAGCAAAATCCAATCATGGTCAGCATAAATCAGTTTAAACCTCATCATCATCAGCCTTTAATAGTCCACTACTGGACTAGGCCTCTCCTTTGCAAGGAGGAATTGGCCTACTATACCACGCTGGCCAAGCGGGTTGGTATAGGGTTTGTATCAAGTACCGTCGTCTCTTACAGTGCTGTTCTCTGCATAATATGCTCCCTCTGTCGGCTCTTACAACACCCATGGGATGATATGGGGTGGTGACAATTCGTATTCTTAATCCGTCACCACACGGAGTTTAAACCTCACCTACTGCAATTTGTTTCCTCAATTTACAAGCACGCCAAATATTGTGAAAGGTCATTTATCGAGAGATTGCGCCTCCGTTTCACAATGAATCACTATTGACGTATCTTATAACGCTAGTCAGGCGAATAATATCGCTCTAAAACGTGGCCGACAACTAAACTTTGCTTATAATTCAAACTGTTTAAATATATGGCTAACTTGTTTGAAAACGGAACGTGTATACGAGTATTGTTGGACGTTCTTTGAGACAAATATGTAAGTGATGTTGTTTGAATAGGCAAAGAAGACTAACGTTACACGTCGGTCAACACTATTTGGTTAAATAAAAAATCAATATTTCGGTTACAAACGAAAATTTGTATATTTCTGTAAAAGAATCTATACAGCTTTTAGCAAGGAAATTCAATGGAAAATAGTGTTTCTAAACAATTTGACTAGTTACAAAGATAGAACCAGGGTCGCGTGATTCAGTGTAGACCTTTGGGAATGTGTCTCCAGCGTTGCTCAGGGAAGAAGAGAAGACTTAGCTTGGTCGCCGCACAGGCAGTGAAAAATGGCCGGTCAGACTGCGGGACGGTATATATAGCCCGTTGGGGTGCGCGAGAGGCGAAGACGGCCGGCCGAGAGGTGCGACAACGATTGACGTCACAAGACGGATCACAATCCATACAAAACACCCCACGTCTTATAACAAAGTGATATATCTCAAAAAAAAGATAAAATGTATAAAAAAATATGGCATACTTCCTAAGTTCATTTTTTTACACGTTCATATGAAAAAATTGCTAAGAAAATAGTCCAGGCGCTGTTATGAAAAATGCTCCAAAAACCGAAACTACTGGGCGCAAGAAGCTGAAATTTGGCATATTATTATATTTCTTTTGGAGACCGTAGAGGTTCACTAAAAAGGGATTGCATGAAATCGCCACGGGACTGAGCAGAAAAAGTATAATATGTACGGGCGTTAGGCGTGGATATTCTGTAGTAACTTACATAATGTATGCCAGTCATATATGTAGGCAAACAATTAAAACCGAATAAAGTTGCAATACAACATTCATACCAATCAAATTGACATGGTTCAACTTGGTTACTATAAAGTGATCAGAGAGTGATTAACGTAAATCCAACATTACACATACATTTAAATTTACTGAAATAGTCCATATTTTAACTCATTATCACTTAAATAATGATTGTCATTATTACAATTGTCATTAATTTCGTTGTCATTTAGCTCGTTTGTCATGTTTGGCGTCATCATTGTTTTTGTTTTATTGTTTTAACAATGAAACGGTACTTTTCATCGTTAATTATGATTTCAATTACGTATCAAGTGCATTTAAATAATTGTTTAGGTGGATTATTATTTATTTATTTTTATTTATAGTCTCAAGCCTGTATCCACGAAGGGGTAGGCAGAGGTGTAAATATTACACCCACATTTCGCCATGAATATTTAGGTCCCACGTAATAGGGGGCGAGCCTATTTGGTATTAATAATTTAAAATGAATATTATTTTAGTTAGCTGTTCATCAATAAATGTAACAGGAATATATAAATTTGCATTTATTCTCTTGAAAGTTATTCATAATTGAAATATAGTACGTAAGTAAAAAGTGGATATCTTACTTATGTACATGTATTTCAATTTTGAATAATATTATTCAAAGTCTGTGCAGCTACCTCAGCGACAATATCTCATAATTAGCAGTGACCTCATGATTGACAAGAAATATCACCATCATCGTCATTCCAGTGTAATTTCGCTTCATACATTTATATTTTCGAATCGTACTCGTAGACTAAGCGTTTTCTAGTATAAACAGATTTGACAGAAATATTGCGTTCCATGGTAAAAACTAGTGTTAAAGTATTTGACTGCCAGACTAGAGACACCGAATGGAGCCTGTGCGTGCTCTCTGAAATACAAAGAGGTGTGATTTTTTGTCATCGATTTTCCTTCCATAAAAACAGTCAGTTCGTGCGTGGGTTTGACATATTGCCAAAGGCTCCTTACAATTTGTACCAATCATAAGCTCCAATCGAACACGAAACCAACCAACCAGAAACGAAGCAGAAGTTTGCCATCATTTTCCTGATATTCCTTGGAACTTCCCAATACACTTCAAAATCTATATCCAAAGAAATAAAAACCCAAACATTAATAGGACAAATAACAATAAAATGATAAAGGAAGAAAAGCCAGCAAAAAAAGTTATCCATATAGAGGCTCTGGGTACTTTGTAAATTGAATTCAGATATTATTATGTTTATTCGACTATGAATCCCTTTACTTTATTGAGCAGAATTGTTAACGCGATTTTGGGGACAGGATAATGAAAAACTCCTCCAATTGTTTTTCGCGGTTCGCGTATTTCGAAAGGCGAAATAATCGTCCAATTTATCTATGAAGCTAGAAAAGGTATATTTGATGAAGTTATATTTATAATCGGTTTATCTCTTGGGCTTAGGGCCATATGTGTAAGCTTTGAAACGCGACAGATCGCAAGATTCTGCGTTCAATTTCCTGATTGTGTAAAGTTTTTCGGTTTTCCTGTTACTTTCAGATACGGAGTGGAGGCTGTGTTATGGGTTAAAATGAGATTAAGGCTGACATATTGAGAGTAGAGAGATCCTCTATCAAATCCTGTGAAATCTAGAGAACCAAGTTGATTTAGCACATCGTCTATTAAACTATGAACACAATGGGAAATCAATTGTTAGGAGCCAAATGTGGCATTTTAATAAGTCAAAGCCAAGATTGCGTTCACAAAAGAAATAGGATATATTCTGCTTACAAAATTAAATAACGAACATACCCCGTTAGGTCTTTTCACACAATTTAAAATGACTCAAACAGACGTTCAAAAAGTTTCCTACTCTTGTTAGATCAAACATATTTTCAACATCTCAGCCAATAGACGTCCACTGCTGGACATGAACCAAACATTTTTTATACACAAAAGAAAACATAAATGTTTAACTTTACTATATATATCTTACTTAATATATACTATATTAAGTAAGATGTTGCTATCCTAATTAATAGAACTAAACTAAGAGCACACATAAATATCACAGGATAGTAGGTTAAAGTTAATTGTAAATTTTAGTGAACGCTTTAATGAATTGCAACGCGAGTTACGAGACTTATAAAATGAGGTTTGGGCCTAAAATTAAGCAATCATATAGAATATTAAAACTAATTTATTGGTTCCTTTCTGGCAAGATAATTGGAAGATAAAATAGATAGCAGTTAGCAAATATTAGTCTATGTATTAATCAGTCAAATAAATCAACAAATGTGGATGAAGCCAACGTGTATGGAAGAGAATTAGATTTGATTACAATTTGTGAAATTTAAACTATTTATCGTCTTAAAGCTTTGTAATATAACAAAGAGAATTATGAGCCTGTGTTCGGATTAACAGTGCCTATACAGACTGGTTTGACATCTCCAAAGGTGTCAGGCAGGGGTGTGCAGCCTCGCCTGGTTGTTCAACTTATTCATGAATAGCTGCATGAACGATATGAGGGAAATGGAATGCGGGATCGATATGGGAGGATTGCGTGTTAAGTGCCTCTTATACGCCGATGATCAAGTCATTCTTGCGTCGTCGGCGACTGAATTACAACAAATGATGAACTGCATCAATGAGAGCTTTAATGCGAAAGGTATGAAATTGAATACAAGCAAAACGAAAGAGAGTGAGAGTGTTTGAGAAGGATGAAAATGTGACTGAGTGTAATATTGCGATTGAAGATAAAAAATTTGAACAAGTTGAAGAATTTGTATATTTGGATAGCATGTTTACAAGAGATGGAAGATGTGAAGGAGATATTGAAAGGAGAGTGACTGCGGTAAACTGTGTAAATGGAGCGCTGCATGCCTTTATGGACGACCAGAATGTGACAAAACAGGCGCGACTGGCGGTTCATGATGGAGTGCTTGTACCTACGTTGATGTACGGTAGTGAGTGTTGGGTTTTCTAGAAGAAGCATGAAAGTAGAATTAACGCAGTTGAGATGCGTGTGGGGTAAGACTGATTGATAGAATTCTGAATGCAGTAATTATACAAGAGCGATGTGGCCTGAAAGAAGATGTCGTGACAAGAATTGAGAAAGGAATGCTGAAATGGTTTGGGCACGTGGAGCGACTGAGTGAAGAAAGAGTGACGCATCAAATTTATGAGGCTAACGTGTGTGGGCAAGTCGGACGTGGCAGACCTCGTCGGACATTCGTCGATCAGATTGGGTCATCTTAAAAAATGGCAAGGTCCGAAGCACCCGGAACCGGCGAGCATGTATGAACAGAGTAATGAATGTAGAGGAAGCGTTGTTTCTGCCTATCCCGACGGGAAAAAGGCGTGAGTATATGTATGTATGAAAATAAATTGCAAATAACGAAAATGAAATAATTATGGGAATCGCATCCACTTCGAATTCTCGCTAACTCTGTTACACAAGCACATATTATTATGCTAAACCCGTTATTGTTACAGTATACGTTCTGCAATAACCGCGTTAAGCTCACATGTAATATGGTCTGATCCAATCATGTTTCACTCAAGATTTGAATCTGTCGTACATTAGTAATAATAGAATATTATTAAACGAACAGATTGTGTTGTAGACGGCCTACGCCGTAGATCTGCTAAGGCGTAGTAGATCTATTCTTAATGTGACTTGTTGCAAACTACTGAGCGGATTTCCACGTGGATTCACCAATTGACAGAGTGACGCCACCATAAGGGAGATTCAGGTGTAATTGTGTAATTTGTAAATATGTCGTGTTGTTTTTGACGAGCTCTAATAGCTCGTCCTGTTTAAATAATTCACAACTCAAACATAACCTCTAAAATACTATGATTTTTTCAAACTTTCCAAGACATTTGTTATATAAAACTAATTTACCAAAAATATTTGACATATAAAACTAATAAAAGTAATTCCTGTTATACTATACCGTCTAACTGAAGCCTCCCATGTAGGAACGTCATTTAAACACGTCCATAAGGAGGCACTAGGTCCACTCTCTGCGCCACTTACGAGAACGTCAACACGTCGGTGTCATTCCCAAGTATCGAATATATACAGGGTGTAAGGAACGGCGTATCGAAAACGGGTACCAGTGATTCAGTACATGGGCTTCAGCCCATGGCGGTCGAATTTACCGTTTATTTAAGAAATTAAAAAAAATACAAAAATCAGTAATGTACATATGATAGGAGGAACCAGTATAGTATTGAAATAATATACAACACACACAAAAACTATGAATCCTTTGAACCTCCAGATATATTTGTCATGAAAACTAATAAAAATAATTCCTGTTATACAGTTATATTATATCGGCTAACTGACACCTTACATGTACGTTACTTAAACACGTCCCTAAGGAGGCACTACGTCCGCCCTCTGCGTCACTTACGAGGACGACACACGTCGGTGTTATTCCCAGGTATCAATTACGGGATCGCCCCGCTTGAGACTGTCACTGTCTACTTTTAAGTGTTTAACATTTTTTTGTAATAGTTATAATGTGTGTACCAAAACAAGGATTTAGAGAAATTATTTACACATATGCGTACGGATAATGAATCAGTGAAACGAAACATTAAAATTAAAGCATTTCAAACTATTTATAAAGTTACATAACAGCAAATATTCGCCTCTAAAAAGGTTAGGCATTCATCACTTACGGCCATTTTCAATATTCGTTCCATACATGGATTTTGAGATTCGAGATTCGTGTTTGACATATCTTGTATGGAGCTTATGTCAAAAACGAATCTAAAATCTACAGATCTATCTATAGATCGAATATTGAATTCCGTAGTTAGTCGGCAATAATAATGATAAGCACCAGTAAGACAGGTTGGTTTCGCGCAATAGTCTACGATTTAAAAGTTGTTAGACACCTAAACTTATTATTTAAACTAGTAATGGGTAATTCCAAGCTTAGCAGTTTTGTTTAGATCGACGCGTCCATTCAACTGGGCTATTTATAATTTACCCTAGTAGATAAAAAAATATGATGATATGAATTAAAGTAAGAAAAGTAAAAAGAAAGTGTCTAAACTATCTTGGATGTAGACAGTTAAAGTAACGGGAATAAATGAAACGCTTCATGCCTGTTCCAAAGGCAAGTTTCTATATAACTAGGTCCCTGGATAAAGTGTTAGATTACCTAGATTCACAGATCTAGATCACTACATATAGAAGATAATAGATCTGATAGAAGACTCGAAACAATCTACCATCGCTTATTAAAACCCCTAAATATATGTCTAGGGATTTTTTAACCTTTTTCTTTGGTAACCCTTTTTTTTTTTAATAAACGCGTATATTATGTAAGAAAAAGTTACTTATGCACTCATTGACTTAATAGAAAAATCTCAAATTTCTAACTCTCATAGATACCAAGTATCGATGAAGGTTATTTTGTCGATAGCACTGTATAAGAATGGGTAATGCTTTCAAAGAGAAGATCCATTGGCGTTGGTACAATTGTATAATACGACCAGCTGCAATAAATAAAAATATTTTAAATTTAAGTTGGCAGATATTTAAAAAAAATATGGAGAGATGAACCAACCCCTTAGACCTTTCCGTAGTATTACTTTACTCTATGGACTTACTCGCATTATTCAAATTCCCTCTATCTAAACTAAGTATCTCCGGGTATGTCCCACTATCATTTTAAAACAAAATTCTCTTTTAAACGACAGTATGCATTTCAGTCATTACTTCAACGCATAAAACGAAATTGTCGCGATAAGCTTAATATGTGGCGTTCAAGAACCCATTAGGAAAATAAGATATCACGTCTTAACACGTTCAAATGTAGCTAAAATAAAATTATACAGCACCGATAAGATCTTCTCGGAGATAAAATTCAACATTTATACAGTCTGTCTATCTGATCTCCCTAGCATTTTACATTTGAGGGTTTGGAATTGCTTGAAGGGGTGAATTTTCCAAGATGTTTACGCTTAGAATGTTGAATGATTGGCTATACTCCGCTGCAGTAAGTATTAAGTGATTTGAGAAATATTATATGGATTTTTATGCATTTATCGGAAAATGTTTTAACAGTATAAGAAATGAAATTGATTACGTTTGAGACCAAGAGGAAGGAAAGGCATTATGTAGTTTTAAGTTCTTTACAATTTTCACGTTATTTTACACTGGTGAATGTGCTGTGTGGACGTACCATTTAAGCATAATATACACCGCTATTTTTTAATTAGTACAAAAACTTTAAGGACAGATTAGCGAAGATATTATTATCATATATGTGACGTAAGAATTTCATAATATCAATAAAGAGCAAAGTTATTATCATTTGTTTATTGTAGAAAATCTCACTTAAATCATAGTCATATTTTACAATTAATTGATAATATTCCATCCTTCTCATTCGCATTTTCTCTGTCGCACTTATGATGTAGGTAGCCAAAGAAAATAAAATGAAGAAAAATAATAAATGTAGGTAGTTATTTTTTAATTTTGTTAATTCTACCCTCTCCTTCATACTTCATTCGGGCTTAGGACCGGTAAAATTTATCGTTTAACAAGTAATTAAATACGGAGGTATGTAATTAGAAAGCAAACAAATATCAAAATAAAAGATGGTGTTCTGGACTAAAAGAAAAGAGTAATTGTTGTGTATTTATGAAGTTAGAATCATCTGCTATTTACAAATTATTTTATCATCATCGTGTCAGCCTAGAGACGTCCACTGTTGGACATAGGCCTTGCTCAAGGTGTGTGGAGAACACAGACCATTTTGAGCCGCCCGCATCAAATTATTATTTACTTAAGTACGTATTATTTACTAAACTTACAAGTATTTCCATTGTCCTTCAAAATGTCCACCACCGCTGTCAAAAACATCCAATATGCACTGTTTTAATTGTTTGACACTGACCCGGTCACTTTTGTACACTCACAATAGGATGTCCATGGGTACACAGCTGCACTCGCGATTTTTCCACTCAAAAAGTACGCACGAAGCATAGCTACATACTCCCGTGATATGAACTGATATGATAGGCCATCGCGTCGGGCAAACATAGACAAACAATTAACTTTTGCAACGAAATTAGATACGCTCACTTTCGCTAGCAATTTAGTACTGTTTGTCGCATCGTCGGGGCGTGGCGCAGGCGCAGAGGGAGGGGGGATTTATCAATGGTTCATTTTACTATGATAGTACACGGGTCGGTCATAGTATTAGTATTGCGTTTACCAATTATCACGTATTTTTGTGGACAGTTTTGAGACAGTTTTGGGGCTTTGTGTTTTTATTTTTCAACTACATAAATATGATCAGTTAAGGATACTTAGTGACTTGATGTTTTATTACTAGATAATAGACTATTTTGCTGCATATTTACTCATCATGCATGAATAGGCAGCGAGAGCCGAATCGAGAGACCGACAGACTGCTACGCAGAGGGTCTCGGGTTCGAATCCATGGCACGCACCAATGACTTTTCGAAGTTAAGTGTGCATTAAATTATTAATTATCGCTTACTTATCGGTGAAGGACAACATCGTGAGGAAACCTGCATGACTGAGAGTTCTCCATAACATTCTCGAAAGACATGTGAAGTCTGCCAACCCTCACTTGGCCAGCGTGGTGGGCTATGGCCTTCTCATAGTGAGAAGACGCTCGTGCCCAGCAGTGGGACAGTATAAAGGGCTGATAATGATGAATGAATACATACTTTTGATTACACTAGGATAAGTCATAATCATACTGGGTTTTAAACAATGTAGACCGATTTAAAATCTTCCAAGAGCTTAAAATCTTCTTGTAAAGCAATTCGTAAAATACATTTCTCTCCAAGAAACGAAAAGTACACCTTAAGTCTTATTGCAACGCATTTCCAGCCAACAAAACTCCTTCACTTGCAAAACAACAAAAAAAAATCACCCCTTTTAAACGAAAAAGTCTTTAGGAATATTTTAATATCACTACGTTAGTATTAAGTTTGATCTAGAAACTTCTCCTTTACCTAAAGCAAAACATATTTACAAGGGAAAGTTTGTCAGTTTTCCGAGCTAGCGATTTTAATCGAACTTTCCCGAAGTACCATACAAGGTCTAATCTTTGTAGGTATCTTGGAGGAAATTGAAAAGAGATAAAAATGTTTTGTGACGTACGGCACACTCACCTGCCTGCAATTGCTGAAGAACGCGCCAATGCACTTTCGAGGAGCTTTGAGATCTGATGGGGTGAACGTTCATATCAACGGAATGAGAAAAATGTTTTTTATTCTAGGCTCTTTTGACAACCGCTCTTACTTGTCTTGTTTTATTTACATAAAGTAGACACAGACAAATGCGTATTTTATAAAATTTTATATAATTAAATAAAAATATAATTTATCACTTTTGCAGTGCCTATCATTATCTCCTGTCATCTAATGACCACAATGTTTTGGCCTCAAATGTCCAAATGATGTTTATTTATAGATATGCAAAGCTTTTTACATTGAATAAAGCTTTCAAACTTAAAATTTGTACAATTTATACAACATCAAATAGAAAAATATTTTCTTTTATATAAAACTAAACGCGTTGCAATATTTTTATGCTAATTGCTCTTTGAATGAAGTTGTAAAGTAAAAACAAAATTAAGTAATTTAGTTTTTCACTTTATTTTACTTTCTATTGCTTTGATGAAAGGAGCACTTTAATAATATTTGTAAATGAGATATTTTACTGTTTGGTATATTTATACTACTTAAAGGAAAAATTCCATTTAAAACTGGTGTACAATTAACAAGGCATTAAAATGAATTTGGAATATGAACGAATGACGTTATCATAAATAATAAGAGTGAAACAAAACTAATTTGACGCCCACATGTACTAAAGGTAGGCAGCGATAGCCTAGTGAAGAGGCTAACGGACTGCTACACAGAGAGTTTAGGGTTCAAATCCCTGTCTATCATATTGTAAATTATCGCTTGCTCCGTGCCTTGGCGAGCACGTGGAGCTGATGGACTTGTTTTTTATTTAAATTTATGACAGTCGTTAGCGGAGTTAGTACTGAAAAGTTAATCATTTCCCAAACCTTATTTATTTAATCAATTATTTATTTATGCAGGAAGAATGTTAAAGTCCGTAAAGTTTCGAGATTTGGATAAAATGTGAGTATCTGAAGTAAACGGGTACTGTCGCGACGAACGGTCATTAGAGAGTCGAATTGTCACAGCCTAACCCGTATACGTTTACGCGTAATATATAACAATTTAGTGCTACTTGTGATTTTTTCTTCTCTCCGCACTCACATAACTTCTAATGTACGTAACCGTACATGCAATGGTCCTTCGATCCTAAAATTCGGTGTTTAGTGTCTCTATTTGCGGAAATCGGTCCAAACGGTCTCCCAGAAGCGGGTCGCCCCGGTTGGATTGAGAACGGCGCACATACCGTAAGTGGAATACGACAACACTGGATATACAGAACCGACTACAGAGAAACTGCATACTGCTTTCTTCAACAATAAGTAACGCGTTCTACAACAAATAACGCTCATCGTTCCTCTGTCACCGAACAATACGTGTCAGAACCACTGGAACAACAAATAACAACATGGACAAACTGGAGCTGCAATCTACATGTTTCGAGAACATCAAGAGCCTGTGTGTGAACTATCGCAAGGACTCGGAATCTCGTAAAAATGTAGATTACATAAACAAACGTTTATCTTCATTGGAAAGCTTATGGGCGGAGTTCGAAAAAAGACATGCCCTGTTAATCCTGGAACTGGAAGATAAAACGCTGAGTTATTTCGTGGACGACATCTACGGAAGAACTAAGGAGATTTACTTAGCGACTAAAACTGATATAACTAACAGACGGCCAAGGCGAATGCGAAGACGAGCATCAAATTCGACTTGTGCGGTACATCAGGTATGGGTGAACCATCTGAAAATTCTGATGACATTCAGCTTCTGCTCAACAAGCAACAATGTAACTTTAACGCGATATGCACGATGACTAAAGTTGAGCAGGCATCTATTTGAGAGAAGTGGGAGCTAGAAGACCACATGGCAACTCTGAAATCAAAGTGGGAACCTATTGATAAAATCCATTGTCAAATAGATTTTCACTTAAAAGGATCTAATGAACAATACTATGACATGTTCTCGGAAGTTGAGCAGAAATACGACGACCTTAAAAGGAAAATAAACAGCAAAATCTGGTCAACAGCGCATTATCACAAATCGGCACCGAAAATAGAGATACCTGAATTTTCCGGCAACTACAAGCAATGGATTTTGTTCAAGGACTTATTTTTGGAATCATAAAAATCTGTCAGTTAATAATGCGCAGAAAATGCAACACCTCAAAACAAAACTTCGAGGCGAAGCTGAACGATTAGTGCAACATATCACAATAAGTGCTGACAACTACACTTCTTGTTGGGATATATTGAGTCAACGGTATGATAATCATCGCTTACAATTTTCTTCTTTCATGAATACCATGCTCAACTTGCCATTAATACAACAAGCCGATGCATACAACTTGAAAAGAATGCATGACACTATAACAGAGTGTTTCAATGGCATTTCTAACATCGGCATCGATACATCTACGTGGGATCCGATTATTGTTCATATCATGTCACAAAAACTGGACTCTGCCACTCTTAGTGACTATATGAAAGAACTACAGGACCACAGAGAACTGTAAAACTTGCAAGATTTCTTGTCCTTCCTGGAATCGCTATTTATGGCTCACGATACCATGAAATCAACAAAGAAAGCAAATTCAACAACTGCCGAAAAAACGTCAACATTTACCAAGCAAACCCAGGCGAAAAAAGCTACCTATAATTATAACAAACCTAATTGTCACGTTCTTAGGCAATGTGACAAGTTTCTGGAAATGGACCCCGGGAAACGTAACGCCACGGTTATGAAATTGCAGCTGTGCAAAAATTGCTTGTACAGTCATGGTGGCGAAGAATGCAAATCCAACAAAACCTGCCGAGAATGCAATCAAAAACATGATACTTTGTTACATAATTCGGACAAGAAAATTGCAACTTTGCCGAATAAAAGGAACAATTACGAACAACGACCTTCGTCGTCATCTCAGCATGTGACATCAAATCATCTACGAACTCGGGGTGTTGAAGTTTTACTGACAATAGTTCTGTTGAAAGTAAAATCCGTTGACAGCACGTATATAACACTACATGCCCTCCTTGACCAAGGTTCACAATTGAACCTTATAACAGAAAACGCCGCACAAATGCTAAGACTACCACGTAACAAGTTCCACGCATCTGTAACAGGCATCGGTGCTGTGTCAGGCGATTGTAAGGGACAACTGAAACTTACCTGCAAATCGTTGTACTCTGACAGACAGTTTTGAAACGCGTGCGCTCATTATGAAAAAGCTCACCAACAACTTACCTACATCCACGTTCGAGAAGGGTGAATGGCCGCATCTGAAAAATTTGAAACTAGCAGACCCTGACTTTAACATCTTGCGGCAAATCGATATCCTATTAGGAGCCGACATATATTCAGTAATTATACTGGATGGAGTCCTGAAAGGAGAGGGCCAGATGCTCGTTGCGCAACATACGCGCATTGGATGGATTGTATGCGGTAAAATGCAAACGTTTTCCTGTAACGTGTCCTTGATTGACCTGGAACAACTAACAAAATTTTGGGAAACGGAAGATATACAAACATCTACTGACATAACAAAACACGATCGCTGTGAACAATTTTACAAGGAAACTGTACGACGACGGTCGGAAGATGGTTAGTACATTGAGAAAATGCCACTTGGTGCTTATCAAGAAAAACTGGGCAACTCGAAATCCATAGCCATATTCCAGTTTATGCAACTAGAAAAACGACTACAAAAGACACCAAAACTTTTGAATATGTACCGAGAATTTATAAAAGAATATGCTGACCTAGGCCACATGAAACCGGCGCCTCCGATGTCAGCAAATTCTTGCTACTTACCACATCACGGTGTATTACGTGAAAATACTACAACTACAAAATTAAGAGTAGTATTTAACGCTTCTCAAAAAACATGTAGTTCATACAGTCTGAACAGCCTAATGGAAAAAGGGCCCAACCTACAGAAAGACATCCAGGCCCTTATCTTCAAATGGCGAACGTACAAGTTTGCTTTCACGGCCGACATTGAAGAAATGTACAGGTGCATATGGATTTCACCAGAGCAACAACAGCTACAAAAGATTGTCTGGCGAGATTCTCAAGATGAGCCCTTACGCGAGTGTACGCTCTGCACGGTGACTTACGGAACAAAGTCCGCGCCTTAGCTAGCTATGAGAACATTACAACAGCTAGCTATTGATGACGTTCCCAAGTACCCAGCAGCTGCGAAGACCCTGCAAACGGAATGTTACATCGATGACGTCATTAGTGGCCATAACCAAATTCTAAAAGCGCAAGAACTACAAAACTCTCTCATAAAACTACTACAAGGAGCCGGAATGAATTTACGCAAGTGGACAAGCAATCATCGTGCCTTACTGGACAATTTAAACGAAGATCAAATATCGACACAAGCTTTATTAAAAATAAATAAAATAAAATAAAATACCTTTATTTCAGGCCACATAACCCATATAGGACACATAGAATTTCATATACACGATTACAAAAGCATATACACACACAAAAAAGAAAAAAAAATACGTTAAAAAAGCACAAAAACAATGTAACATTAAAAGCACAGAGTACACATAAAATACATAACAAAGCGCACACAAGACATTTAAAAGCACAGAGAACAAAGCAAACCTACATAATTGCGAAATATAAACTTGGCAGCCCGCATTTATATTTAGCAAACATGCACGTAGACATGCCTACTACAACAATGCCGAATAAAAGGACAGTCAATTTTGTCGGCTATGGTCAAGGAAACATGCGTACACCGGTGTATTGCGATCTGTATAGTACCTGACAGTGTGCTTGAGACACAGTATTGCACTTTCTGTAGATAATTTGGGTCTAAACCCAAATTGATTATTGTGCAAAGTTACATATTTATTTAGCTGTGTCTCAAGCAAACCGTCAAACACTTTTGCTATTACTGTCGCGAGAGAGATTGGTCTGTAGTTATGCTTATCGCCCATATCGCCAGTTTTGTTCTTCACTACAGGCACAACTACCGTTTTCATAAAATCGTGCGGCAGATAGGAGTGGCTCACACAAAGAGAGTAGAATAATAATGTTACATTGTTTTTGTGCTTTTTTTTTTCTTTTTTGTGTGTGTATATGCTTTTGTAATCGTGTATATGAAATTCTATGTGTCCTATATGGGTTATGTGGCCTGAAATAAAGGTATTTTATTTTATTTTATTTATTTTTAATAAAGCTTGTGTCGATATTTAATCTTCGTTTAAATTGTCCAGTAAGGCACGATGATTGCTTGTCCACTTGCGTAAATTCATTCCGGCTCCTTGTAGTAGTTTTATGAGAGAGTTTTGTAGTTCTTGCGCTTTTAGAATTTGGTTATGGCCACTAATGACGTCATCGATGTAACATTCCGTTTGCAGGGTCTTCGCAGCTGCTGGGTACTTGGGAACGTCATCAATAGCTAGCTGTTGTAATGTTCTCATAGCTAGCTAAGGCGCGGACTTTGTTCCGTAAGTCACCGTGCAGAGCGTACACTCGCGTAAGGGCTCATCTTGAGAATCTCGCCAGACAATCTTTTGTAGCTGTTGTTGCTCTGGTGAAATCCATATGCACCTGTACATTTCTTCAATGTCGGCCGTGAAAGCAAACTTGTACGTTCGCCATTTGAAGATAAGGGCCTGGATGTCGTTCTGTAGGTTGGGCCCTTTTTCCATTAGGCTGTTTAGACTGTATGAACTACATGTTTTTTGAGAAGCGTTAAATACTACTCTTAATTTTGTAGTTGTAGTATTTTCACGTAACACACCGTGATGTGGTAAGTAGCAAGAATTTGCTGACATCGGAGGCGCCGGTTTCATGTGGCCTAGGTCCGCATATTCTTTTATAAATTCTCGGTACATATTCAAAAGTTTTGGTGTCTTTTGTAGTCGTTTTCTTGCATAAACTGGGATATGGCAATGGATTTCGAGTTGCCCAGTTTTTCTTGATAAGCACCAAGTGGCATTTTCACAATGTACTAACCATCTTCCGACCGTCGTACAGTTTCCTTGTAAAATTGTTCACAGCGATCGTGTTTTGTTATGTCAGTAGATGTTTGTATATCTTCCGTTTCCCAAAATGTTGTTAGTTGTTCCAGGTCAATCAAGGCCACGTTACAGGAAAACGTTTGCATTTTACCGCATATAATCCATCCAATGCGCGTATGTTGCGCAACGAGCATCTGGCCCTCTCCTTTCAGGACTCCATCCAGTATAATTACTGAATATATGTCGGCTCCTAATAGGACATCGATTTGCCGCGAGATGTTAAAGTCAGGGTCTACTAGTTTCAAATTTTTCAGATGCGGCCATTCACCCTTCTCGAACGTGGATGTAGGTAAGTTGTTGGTGAGCTTTTTCATAATGAGCGCACGCGTTTCAAAACTGTCTGTCAGAGTACAACGATTTGCAGGTAAGTTTCAGTTGTCCCTTACAATCGCCTGACACAGCACCGATGCCTGTTACAGATGCGTGGAACTTGTTACGTGGTAGTCTTAGCATTTGTGCGGCGTTTTCTGTTATAAGGTTCAATTGTGAACCTTGGTCAAGGAGGGCATGTAGTGTTATATACGTGCCGTCAACGGATTTTACTTTCAACAGAACTATTGTCAGTAAAACTTCAAAACCCCGAGTTCGTAGATGATTTGATGTCACATGCTGAGATGACGACGAAGGTCGTTGTTCGTAATTGTTCCTTTTATTCGGCAAAGTTGCAATTTTCTTGTCCGAATTATGTAACAAAGTATCATGTTTTTGATTGCATTCTCGGCAGGTTTTGTTGGATTTGCATTCTTCGCCACCATGACTGTACAAGCAATTTTTGCACAGCTGCAATTTCATAACCGTGGCGTTACGTTTCCCGGGGTCCATTTCCAGAAACTTGTCACATTGTCTAAGAACGTGACTCGCATTACAAAGCGGGCATTTACCATATGCGGCGTAATAATTAGGTTTGTTATAATTATAGGTAGCTTTTTTCGCCTGGGTTTGCTTGGTAAATGTTGACGTTTTTTCGGCAGTTGTTGAATTTGCTTTCTTTGTTGATTTCATGGTATCGTGAGCCATAAATAGCGATTCCAGGAAGGACAAGAAATCTTGCAAGTTTTGCAGTTCTCTGTGGTCCTTTAGTTCTTTCATATAGTCACTAAGAGTGGCAGAGCCCAGTTTTTGTGACAAGATATGAACAATAATCGGATCCCACGTAGATGTATCGATGCCGATGTTAGAAATGCCATTGAAACACTCTGTTATAGTGTCATGCATTCTTTTCAAGTTGTATGCATCGGCTTGTTGTATTAATGGCAAGTTGAGCATGGTATTCATGAAAGAAGAAAATTGTAAGCGACGATTATCATACCGTTGACTCAATATATCCCAACAAGAAGTGTAGTTGTCAGCACTTATTGTGATATGTTGCACTAATCGTTCAGCTTCGCCTCGAAGTTTTGTTTTGAGGTGTTGCATTTTCTGCGCATTATTAACTGACGGATTTTTATGATTCCAAAAATAAGTCCTTGAACAAAATCCATTGCTTGTAGTTGCCGGAAAATTCAGGTATCTCTATTTTCGGTGCCGATTTGTGATAATGCGCTGTTGACCAGATTTTGCTGTTTATTTTCCTTTTAAGGTCGTCGTATTTCTGCTCAACTTCCGAGAACGTGTCATAGTATTGTTCATTAGATCCTTTTAAGTGAAAATCTATTTGCCAATGGATTTTATCAATAGGTTCCCACTTTGATTTCAGAGTTGCCATGTGGTCTTCTAGCTCCCACTTCTCTCAAATAGATGCCTGCTCAACTTTAGTCATCGTGCATATCGCGTTAAAGTTACATTGTTGCTTGTTGAGCAGAAGCTGAATGTCATCAGAATTTTCAGATGGTTCACCCATACCTGATGTACCGCACAAGTCGAATTTGATGCTCGTCTTCGCATTCGCCTTGGCCGTCTGTTAGTTATATCAGTTTTAGTCGCTAAGTAAATCTCCTTAGTTCTTCCGTAGATGTCGTCCACGAAATAACTCAGCGTTTTATCTTCCAGTTCCAGGATTAACAGGGCATGTCTTTTTTCGAACTCCGCCCATAAGCTTTCCAATGAAGATAAACGTTTGTTTATGTAATCTACATTTTTACGAGATTCCGAGTCCTTGCGATAGTTCACACACAGGCTCTTGATGTTCTCGAAACATGTAGATTGCAGCTCCAGTTTGTCCATGTTGTTATTTGTTGTTCCAGTGGTTCTGACACGTATTGTTCGGTGACAGAGGAACGATGAGCGTTATTTGTTGTAGAACGCGTTACTTATTGTTGAAGAAAGCAGTATGCAGTTTCTCTGTAGTCGGTTCTGTATATCCAGTGTTGTCGTATTCCACTTACGGTATGTGCGCCGTTCTCAATCCAACCAGGGCGACCCGCTTCTGGGAGACCGTTTGGACCGATTTCCGCAAATAGAGACACTAAACACCGAATTTTAGGATCGAAGGACCATTGCATGTACGGTTACGTACATTAGAAGTTATGTGAGTGCGGAGAGAAGAAAAAATCACAAGTAGCACTAAATTGTTATATATTACGCGTAAACGTATACGGGTTAGGCTGTGACAATTCGACTCTCTAATGACCGTTCGTCGCGACAGTACAGTTCGCACTGGTTGTATTAATTAAATATAATTTACGACGGCTAAGTAAAAGTACAGTGTATCGAGACAGTACAGTCAGTATAACACAAGTTTTTAACAAGTGAAATTGTTTATGTATTAATTCAATAAATTCATTATTTTTCTATTCAATTTAATTTTCATTCTATTTTATTTTAAGGCAAATAGACTAGTGATTCTATATTAGAAGTCAAGCCGATATAATACCCTAGCTGAGAAATCTTGAGAAACTAAATAAATAATCATACCATTTAATTTCAAACCAATACATTTATTTGTGCAATCAATAATTGAACGCACAAGAAAATAAAGTAGAAACGACTATTGGTTGTCATCTATTTAAAGCTCTCTTTAAATAAGGCTTAATTACATGGAAAGTTTGTGATTCAATTGACTTTTGAATATCATGCACTTTGATTCGTCTGTGTACCTATATAATCGTGATTGTTCCTGTGTCTGGCTAGCGATTGGTAATGATGCTGAACTATTGAAAGTTAATTTTCACTAAACTACTCGTGTTTTGTTGACCACGTGACATATCGAAGGTGTATGCCATTCCATACATATTCGCACCTAGCGAATAACGATATAGCTGACACAATGTTACCTTGTCTAGTTAAGCTATCGACTGCACTATCAATATTTTTGTTACATACATACATAGACTCACGCCTGTTTCCCGCAGGGGTAGGCAGAGACTACGGAACGCCATTTGCAACGATCCTGACATACCTTTCTTGCTTCATTAACTCCCATCAAGTTTCTCATGCGTGCTCTTCTGTTTAGTGTACTTCTGACCTGTCCTTTTTTTAGGATGTCTCCAATCTGGTCAGAGAACGTCCTCCTAGGTCTTCCCCTTCGTCCTATCCCATTCACACTTGCCTTATATATCTTCTTTGTCAGTCTTTCGTCATCCATCCTCTCCATGAGCCCAAACCATCATAACATGCCTTTCTCGATGCTTGTAACAAAAATACTGATAGTGCAAGTGCAGTCGCAGATCGCACCGTACCAAATAATATTCGTATTATAATAAAAAAACAATACATACTAGCATTTATCACAGACGCAATCTTACTATCGCCAATTTATCGCAACTGCAATTTTTCGAACATAATTTTCTCACGTTTTTATTTCGACGTCCAGTACTGGGTTCAAATTGAAATCCTCATTATGAAAATATCCATTTATTCCACGTTCAGTGTTTTAACACGTCCCGATCGCCCGGATGCATATTGTGTTTATCCGACAGAGGCCAGTAAAACAAAGACAAATGCGTCACCTTAAGTTGTGTATACCTATAAGATGTGCGCAGTAGCTAAGCGGTAATACGAAGGAAGCATACTTAATGTTCGGTGTGGTGGTAAAAGCATACTTAATGGATGGTTCCGTGTGGTGATGGATAAAGAATACGGAGTGTCACCACCCCATATCATCCCATGGGTGTCTTAAGAGGCGACAGAGGGAGCATATTATGCAGAGAACAGCTCCGTAAGAGAAGCAAAACTTGATACAAACCCTATACCAACCCGTTTGGCCAGCGTGGTATAGTAGGCCAATTCCTCCTTTCCAAGGAGAGGCCTAGTCCAGCAGTGGACTGTTAAAGGCTGATGATACTTAATGTTAATAACACCAATTGAACTAGGCGGGCCAAAGAAAAACGTTGTTAGAAGATGATTGCTTGCACACCGCTTCACTCATCTTTGATGAATTCACAGCCTTATTAGCATATTATGTTAATATTATCTGATGAACTAGACCAGCGAAAGAAAAAAACATTGCAGATGATGCCTTGCAAACCGATTTGCTCTCAGTCATCTTTGATGGATTTACAGCCTTATTTCTATGATCACTTCTCATTTTGTGTGAAACCACAGCACAATTCAATTTGTTCAACCTCGGCAATTCAGCTAATTTTAGTTTGATATTAAACGACCACAAAATATGCTAAGTGTAGCAAAGAATTTGCTGTGTTGACAATTTCAGTATATATTGTTATTAATGAACGCTATAAAAATAAACTTACTGAGTGTTAAACGAATGTTAATGAAAAGCGCTGGCAAAATATGGCGTTTGGTAGTGATATCCAGTAATAACTATTTAGTAATAGCAAATAAACTAATAGTTATATTGAAATATTGTTTCGAGTAACTATTTAAAATTCTACAGAAAAAGGTGAGAGAGCTTCTTTTTGCCTCAGAACTCAAATAAAAATATTTCATATCTAGTGTCCTAAACTCAGTAGAGCTAAAAAATTAATGCCACGATCCCATTTATAAAAACATTTCAAATCTTAGAATGATATAAACATAACAATGGAAGAAATATAAATTAAAATTATATTCATTTATATTATTTTATTTTATTGATGCTTCACTTAATTAACTCTCCGAAGCTCACATAAGCGTAAACCTAACAAATTTTACAAAAACATAACCCCGCTGTCGATTCAGTATTAATTACAAAAGAGATAGTTGTGTTTTTTTTTTACCAAATTCTTGTTAACTCTGTGGGAGCGAAACCTTGGATTAACAATTAAGATTAGGTTGGCTAAATTAAAGTTAAACAAAATGTGCGTTTTGGCCTGTTCGACAGAGATACAAAAAAAATTGTCCAGTTAGTATTACTAAGGTGACTTGACCTGAAAGGCCTGTGGGTGTGGTGTGGATACAGCTGGGTATTTTGTAACAAATGAGTGGATTGTACTGCTTAGTTTATTACGTTAATAAGTTGGCATACTCAGCTTTTGCTGATGTGATGATGATACCTATGAGGGATAATGTGGTGCTCGCCTTTTGTATACGTATATTGTAATGTGAAATATGGCATAGCGAATTCCAATAAATATTTTTATGTATAAGAGATGTTATTATATCTACTGAATCACTAGGACTTATATATTTTAATATGTAATGGAAAGAATTAAAACAAATAATAAAACTGTAAATTAAAATAATTACATACATACATACATACATACATATCGTCACGCCTTTTATCTCCGAAGGGGTAGGCAGAGGTCTATTTCTACACCCACTTTTGGCCAGATATACTTTGGTCCCACGCAATAAGGGGCGAGCCTATTGCCGTACCGGGCTCATTTCCAGACTCCGTGCTGCTACTGAGAATTTCCTGACAGAAAAACCCAATAACACTGCCCGACCCAGGAATCGAACCCGGGACCTCTCGATCCCACGCGCACATTTCTGCCGCGAGACCAACGAGGCAGTCGTATAGAGTTTGATGTCGAGTTTTCCGTCTCTACGCAAAGATGGTATTTGCATCGTGTTATCCCTTAGTCGCCTCTTACGACACCCACGGGAAGATAGAGGGTGGTGACACTTGTATTCTATGCCGTCAACCACACGGCGAAAATTAAAATATTTATAGCAACAAAACGTTAACGATATGTTATTTTTAAACATCTCCGGTCCAAGAAAGTGATCAGTCATTTACAAACATATAAATAAACTAGTTGACTCGGCGAACTTCGTACCGCCATATATATTTTTTTAATATTCGTAATTTTTTTGTGAATCTAAACCATTCTCAAGTCCCCTTGAACATACACAAAAAATTAATCAAAATCGGTCCGGTCGTTTGGAGGTCGTTAGGAGGAGTTCAGTGACTAACACACACGTGTGACGTGTGCCCTCACCTCTCGGCTGGCCCCCGCCCGCTCACCTCAGGCAATCCACTTCGGACCCTTAAATACGACGGTTACGAAATAATACCTGCTTGGCGCGTCTTGTATTTAAAACATGGCTCACATCGGGAATGAATGCTGGCTTGTTCACACGTATGACTGTGTGTTGGCTTTTTGAATGTGATGAATGTCAGGTAATAGGAACGTTCAATGCTTAGCGATGTATGAATGATCAAGGGTTACACTTGTTTTTTTCTTTCAGGGTTAGTAGCTACCTTGTACTTAACCAACTGGCACCACTACTCAATCTGTTTCAGGGTTCCATAATGCAGTTGCCGTATCCCAGCCACAGAATTTTCTCTCCAGGGAAAATTCTGGCCTAATGGGGGGAGTGTGTGACGTGTATCCTCACCTCTCGGCTGGCCCCCGCCCGCTCACCTCAGGCACTCCACTCCGGGCCCTTAAATACGACGGTGCGGCGATGGATTTCTGGCCACCGCAGCTACGCAAGTTAAGTACACGAATCTCGCGACCCTCATCCCTTTCTCTTTTCTTATCCCTTTTGTACTAAATTGTTTGGGGCCTTTCTTATTTCCTTCAATTGCTAAAAGTTGTTTAGAATCATTTTATAAAATATACAAACTGTTATAAGTTACCGAAATCTTGGTATTTTATTTATCCAAATAGTGTTGACCCACGTGCAACGTTACACACGCACACAAGAAATCTTAATATATAAAATCCTTGCGTTACTGACTGACTGACAGACACGCTACAGCTGAAGCTATTGAGTGCAGGAAGCTGAAATTTGGCATGTATGTTCCTTGGGACCGCAGGGGTGGAATAAGAAGGGATTTCCCGAAATTCTTACGGGATCGGCCAAAATGGGTAAATTTAAAAAAAATGCAGCCGTAGCTGCTGGCGTCCTCTAGTATATATATAAAGATGATTTGTCTGCACGGATGGATGGTACGCATCCCTACACAAGACAACATTTAACTTTGTGTGATCAAATTATTTAAGTTTAGTTATTTTTTGTGTTCGTTGTTTGTGAACGTCCTTTGGGATACAAGATGGACAACTAGTGTGAGAGTTATCGTATTAAAAATAAATAGCATATGTTATATGTTAAGGTAATTAGAGTATACCGAAATATTGGATGAATAGTACCCAGTCAGTATCTAAGGGAAATAACCAAGTAAAAATCTTTAACTTCTAACTTCAATAACATTTTCGCGTCCCATTTTCAACTTTTATCTGTACTTTATTCTTCCTCATAATTTTCATTTAGGATTGAGTGCCTTACTCGAGGTTAGCAGTATAAAACATGATGAATTGAAATAAACTTTTATTTCGCACATTTTATTTTATGTTTATAAAAATTTTGTAAATTACTTGACGCAGCTGGACTCTATAATAAAATTGTTAGAACTGCAACTTGATGTTTTTAAGAAATATTTTCTTGCTTTTCGAGTATCAAATTGTAGTGTATGAAACCTAAGTTAATAGTTTTAGTAATTCGCTGCTGAAGATTGATAATGTGTGAATTCTTAATGAGTCGTGGAGAGGTTCAACATACCTATGTTTCGTAACCTGTTTTAATGAGAATACAAGTAAAAGAGGTATACGATTACCGTGATGTGGAGGGTGAATTTACTGATTTCACAATTTTATGAAAGGTAGTTTGTATTTATGATTATTGAATACAGGAAAAACATAAATATAAATTGTCTTTCAATAATACAGTGCAGCGTGCCTTTCCGGAAACCATTGCTGCAATACCTATGGTTTCCAAAAAGGCAAAGCATTAAGCAGAATATCAAAATTATTTTGCAGTAGGCAAATTCTTTTTTACGCTGTTTTATCTAGCTCTATTATCAAGCCGACGATCTCGAGTAAGACTTCATTCTATTCACAACGAACACGCAACATCCAACCAAAACACGAACCGTGAGTCGTGTAATAGCTTTCAAAGCATAAAACAATTTGCAAACGAGGCATCAGGCCCGTTCGCATTCCATTTTATTACATGTAGAACACAACCGACTCTCGTCTGAAAATAATCACAACTTTTAATAACGTTTGCTACCAATTTTCTATTAAACCAGGCTTTGATGCAAACACAGCAAAATTTAAATTGCAGCAAGGGTTGACGGTCCCAGTAAATAGTTAAAGCGTAGTGTCTTTAATTGATAAAAGTGATAATGGCTTAGAAGAGATTTTGTGCTACAGGCTTTATTAGGCTTGATAATAGAGCTAGATAAAACAGCGTAAAAAAGAATTTGCCTACTGCAAAATAATTTTGATATTCTGCTTAATGCTTTGCCTTTTTGGAAACCATAGGTATTGCAGCAATGGTTTCCGAAAAGGCACGCTGCACTGTATTATTGAAAGACAATTTATATTTATGTTTTTCCTGTATTCAATAATCATAAATACAAACTACCTTTCATAAAATTGTGAAATCAGTAAATTCACCCTCCACATCACGGTAATCGTATACCTCTTTTACTTGTATTCTCATTAAAACAGGTTACGAAACATAGGTATGTTGAACCTCTCCACGACTCATTAAGAATTCACACATTATCAATCTTCAGCAGCGAATTACTAAAACTATTAACTTAGGTTTCATACACTACAATTTGATACTCGAAAAGCAAGAAAATATTTCTTAAAAACATCAAGTTGCAGTTCTAACAATTTTATTATAGAGTCCAGCTGCGTCAAGTAATTTACAAAATTTTTATAAACATAAAATAAAATGTGCGAAATAAAAGTTTATTTCAATTCATCGTGTTTTATACTGCTAACCTCGAGTAAGGCACTCAATCCTAAATGAAAATTATGAGGAAGAATAAAGTACAGATAAAAGTTGAAAATGGGACGCGAAAATGTTATTGAAGTTAGAAGTTAAAGATTTTTACTTGGTTATTTCCCTTAGATACTGACTGGGTACTATTCATCCAATATTTCGGTATACTCTAATTACCTTAACATATAACATATGCTATTTATTTTTAATACGATAACTCTCACACTAGTTGTCCATCTTGTATCCCAAAGGACGTTCACAAACAACGAACACAAAAAATAACTAAACTTAAATAATTTGATCACACAAAGTTAAATGTTGGCTTTGTTATTAACACGCTTTTATTAGGTCGTCGTGTATGTAACTAACTATGTAATGGAATATAAGGTAACTAATTTAACCATCTTCCAAGGGTCGTAGCGTAATGAAAATTGGCAGTTGTATGTAGTTCTGATGACAATACAATAATATGGTGCTGTCAAACTGATCCGATGATGGAGCTGGAAGACATGAACTGGAACCCCATGATGGAAATCGTATCAAAGCTGTTTAGGATTTTTTAGAAAAGTCATGCAATGAACTTTGGCCACGATTAGGTTTCAAGGTCTGATGATAAAGCCGGAAGATAGGCACTGGAATTCCATGATGGAATATTATCGTATCATAGTCGTGTTTGCACTTGTTTGAAAGGCCATGTAATGGACTTTGAACACGATCAGGTTTCAAGGTTATAACAAACCAATTATATACTGTAGACCACACAGTGGTATAGTTAGGGTCCCGTACATTTGTAGCTGGACAGGCGTATGTGGCCCTGAGTAGAGTAAAATCACTTAGTGGTCTCCTGACTGAAGAGCTAGAATGTTTTAAGCTGACAGATGAAACATCATGCAATACAGACGCACTAGCGGAGATAGAGAGGATGCGGGCTCAATTGCCTACTTAAAATAAATGTATAAATGTTAAAAATATTTCGTTATCAAAGACCAAAAACATAAAATAAATTAAAAGTGAAAAAAACACTAGAAAAAGACGCTTTTATAAATGCACATAAAAAACAAAAAATAAATTGTGGGGCGCTGGAACAGGAAAGACTAAATTGTTAACAAATACTAATACTACCTTCCTGACGGAAGCTGCATGAGGTCGCACAAAAGCATAGCATTTATGCCGCCAAACGGTTACCAAAGGGAACCAAAGATATCTCGTCCACGAACAAGAACTCTAAATTTTGCCACTGTTGACGCAATACCCTTATGTATTTAATTTCCTGAGAGAAGAGTCGTTAAAATGTCGGTGAATGTCATCTTCCTCGCTGATGGCGCATGTTTAGTCTGAATTCGACAAACTGGTACTTTGAACAGACTGTTTAATGTAGAGCTAATCTGTGCAACCTGCTTCCCGTAACATCTGTTCACTTGAGTTTTGAACAAGTTAAACAAGAACGTCTTTCCTGTTCCAGCGCCCCACGCTTTAACAATCAAATATTATAATTAAAAGCACATAGTTTACACTTCAGCCCAGAAATAGAGACGACTTGAACGATCCATAATTTATTTTATGTGCATTTATAAAAGCGTGTTTTCTAGTGTTTTTTAAACTATTAATTTATTTTATCATCATATTCTAAATTGGAAAAGCATTTTGATTAATTCCACGAAATATTTTAAAATTCATAATGGTTTTAGCCACCTTTTTAGCGGCATGCTGTTACATTCTAAAGAAGATTTTTATATCGATTACAAAGATATTTCAAAAATCAAATACGTTAGGGAAAATTATAGTCGCGGATGGTCTAGTGTTTTAGCGTAATCTTGATGTATACTATAACACTGAGCTTTGTGGATTTGATTCCCACTGTTTACATTCTACATAGGTATATTTATTCCGATCATGTTTCTTGAGTCTGTTGTTATATTTTACAAGTCCTCCGTGACACAGGATACTCAACCATTTAAAAGGAATTAAATAATAAACCAAAAGAAAAAAAATATATACGGATGATTTCCAACTTCAAATAAAAATAAACCACATCCATCTAGGTGGTAGGTATAAGTCTGCGTCATTAAAATCCTAATCAAAATGATATTGTGGGATATAAGGGTTATTTATAACAACTTTTCAATTTGTAAAGGTCCGCAAAAACTCAGTGGAGCTTCAAATTTTCCATTGTTCAGGTAGAGGGTAGCGATGCTAAGGGACCCGACGCGTGACGTTTTAGACTTATTAGCCGCCGGACTGTCTTGTGTCCACTCGCAAATGCCGTGTGTAATGACCCTAAACGTGGGGCCAGGAAAACAGGTTGTATTAGAATCAGATTTAGTTTGGTTAGAGTTCGAGTTTATTTGGTTTTCCAGTATTGCTACGAAATGAGAAAGTTAAAGAAGATGGATGTACTCTTTCAAGCTCGAATTTTGACGAAATGTTTGATAAGTTATCACATGGGCTACCTTTTATGCCAATAACTGATGCGGGCGAAGTCTCGAGCAAAAGCTAGTCTTTCACAAAAGATTTATATTATTTAAACATTTGCAGTATAAGGAATCTACATATCTCTGCATGTGAGGGGTTTAGAAACGCCTTTTACCATGACAAGAACTCAGGTATTTTCTGAGGAGCAACATGCTTCTGCGTGCTATCTTTACACTGCGTTTTCTTGTGGAGCTGTCTATTTATTCAGCTCGGAAGACTCGCATGAAAGCAAGGAGAACTCTTAGACATGCAGCTTATCACACGATGTTTTCCTTCACAATTAAGCAAGCCATAATTTACCATTTGATACGCATAATTATTATATCAATAGTACGTACTGAAAAGATTTGAATCCGAGACCCTCTGCAAAGCAGTCTGTCGGTCTCTCCACTAGGCTATCGCTGACCTATCGGTCAATGACCCTAAACGTGGGGCCAGGAAAACAGATTGTATTGGAATCAGATTTGGTTAGAGTTCGGGTTTATTTGGTTTTCCAGTATTGCTATGAAATGAGAAAGTTTAAGAAGATGGATGTACTCTTTCAAGCACAAATTTCTGACCGAATTTTGACAAAACGTTTGAAAAGTTATACATCACATGGGCTACCTTTTATGCCAATAACTGATGCGGGTGAAGTCTCGAGCAAAAACTAGTCTTTCACAAAAGATTTATATAATTGTAACATTTGCAGTATAAGGAATCTACATATCTCTGCATGTGAGGGGTATAAAAACGCCTTTTACCATGAGACCTTTTACCACAAGAACTTAGGTTTTTTCTGAGGAGCAACATGCTTCTGCGTGCAAGCTTTACACTGCGTTTTCCAGTGGAGCTGTCTAATTATCCAGCTCGGCAGACTCGCATGAAAGCAAGGAGAACTCTTAGACATGCAGCTTATCACACGATGTTTTCCTTCACAATTAAGCAAGCCATAATTTACCATTTGATACGCATAATTATTATATCAATAGTACGTACTGAAAAGATTTGAATCCGAGACCCTCTGCAAAGCAGTCTGTCGGTCTCTCCACTAGGCTATCGCTGACCGATAGCGATAACACCCCCGCTGTTTTAGAGCCCCCACACTAGAATCGCGATCCGGTCGCATTCATTAACTGAATTGAGCAGTAGTGACCACGTTTAACGGTTATGTGCCGTCTCTAACCCCACTGTCATGGTAATGAGCTCAACTTTTTATGGTCCTTCTACCACGTAAGTCTTACTACAGAACAGTGGACTTTGAGAGACATAGAACAGCGTTTTAGTTAATTCTTGAGTTGTGAAGTGTAGTGGTTTCTGCGATTGCTTCGGCTTTTGGCACTGTTGCGCTTGTCGTAGGTTCGATTCCCAAACATGTTATGACAACACTGTTTTGAAAGATAGGTCAGTTGTTGAAATGTTTTCCAAGTCGCCTGCGATACGGGTTTTATACTTAATGCGAGAGTAATCTATATTTATAATAATCGTGAAGCGTTTCAAAGAATACATTTAACTATTAGTTTCAAATGAGTAGTATCAAAAGCCTCGTAAGACTGTTACGTACGCACGGACAGATAGACAGACATGGCAAATTTATAAGGGTTCCGTATTTTAGTCGTTCGGCAACGGAACCCTAAGAACTCCGATGTGGATTTTACTAACGGAAGACGCGGCTATCATAATCTTATTTATTAATTTCATGTTTATTGTTTCGTATATTTTTTTGAAAATCTTAAAGAAGATCAAAATGAACCAGTAATCAGAAAATATGAGATCGGTTATTAAAATTAAGCCCAATATTTAATGGTTATTTTTCCAAAACAAGCGAATGGTTAATTTGTTTTTTCTATTAAAACAGATATGAGGCAAAATTGTTTGTGAGGATTATAGCGAACTCTAACCATTCATAAGAATTATTTCTGTTCTGCCGGTAAATATACTAGGTATAAAGGGTGCGATATTGTCGATAATAAGTTATTTTTTTTATCATTTTATATTATAGGATGCAAACGAGCACAAGAATCAATTGATGGTAAGCGATCCGCGACCGTCGCCCATAGCCCTAATAGAGGAGTCACAAGTGCGCTTTCCGTGTCTTCCCAAAGGCATCATTTGCTTGGTGTACTTACCTTAGCCACTTATTATGTTGTCCACGGAATAATGGGGTAGCTACACTTTGCATTCTTAATCTGTTTTATATTATTTATATCAGTTTAATCTTACAACACCTACGGAATGAAATCTTTACTAACCCTGTATCCGTCACAAAAAATACAAACAGGTCATTACATATTTCAACTTCATATAATATATCTATCTAAAGTATATCTTCCTAACGCTTACTATACAAACAATTTATACAATAGAGATACAGTACAACATACTAGCTACGGCAAACCCACCGTTTCAATGTGTGGAAAGCGAGAGTTCTCCAATTAATCCGTGTATGTATGTAAGTTTATACAGACCGACGCAATTATTTCAAATATTAGCACAATTATTCTAAGGCTGCGTCTAAGGCTTTGTGTCATTGAAAATTGCAAATGGAGGAAATATAGGATTTGGTAATTTCTGTGTATGATACTCTGTAATTCAATCTTGTTAAATTGATCGAGGTTGTAATATTAAGGTATGGTCACGTCCTTATTATATTGAATATCAGAAGGCCGATTTTCGTTTTTTGATAGACACCGACACCGTATTGGAACAAAATGCGATTTGATTTTGAATTGACTTTCAATCGGTATTCTGCTACACGTAATGCCATTAATAAAAGCCTTATTTGATAAATAAATATCAACGTTGACATACACATGGTTTAATATCTTTTTCTATACGACTTTTTCAATTGACAAGATGCTTTTTATGACACCGAGTCTAATTCGAAACCTACTGCATTTTGAACAAATATTATCTACTAATGCAAAATTAATAGTTATTGATATCATACTCAAGCAATAAATTATGTTCATTTGGTAAGCCTCCTAAAGTGAATATGGTGAAACAGGAGCATCAACTTACGTCTTTTGATGTAGGCAACTCGCGAACACTGTTCAGATCTATGGTGGAATAGTATGTTCCGAAAAGTAATGGTATAACCTTTTAAAAGGTAATAAATAAACCAAAAGAAAAAAGAAACCACAGACACTTACGAATAAGTCTGCGTCATAAAAATCCAAATTAAAATGATATTTGGGCTATTTAAAACAACTTTTCAATTTGGCAAAGGTCCGCAAAAACTCAGCGGTGCTTTAAATTGTCAATTGTTCAGGTAAAGGGTAGCGATGCTAAGGGACCCGACGCGTGACGTTTTAAGCTTATTAGCCACCAGACTGTCTTGTCTTCACTCGCAAATGCCGTGTGTAATGACCCTAAACGTGGGGCCAGGAAAACAGATTGTATTGGAATCAGATTTGGTTAGAGTTCGGGTTTATTTGGTTTTCCAGTATTGCTATGAAATGAGAAAGTTTAAGAAGATGGATGTACTCTTTCAAGCACAAATTTCTGACCGAATTTTGACAAAACGTTTGAAAAGTTATACATCACATGGGCTACCTTTTATGCCAATAACTGATGCGGGTGAAGTCTCGAGCAAAAACTAGTCTTTCACAAAAGATTTATATAATTGTAACATTTGCAGTATAAGGAATCTACATATCTCTGCATGTGAGGGGTATAAAAACGCCTTTTACCATGAGACCTTTTACCACAAGAACTTAGGTTTTTTCTGAGGAGCAACATGCTTCTGCGTGCAAGCTTTACACTGCGTTTTCCAGTGGAGCTGTCTAATTATCCAGCTCGGCAGACTCGCATGAAAGCAAGGAGAACTCTTAGACATGCACCTTATCACACGATGTTTTCCTTCACCTTATAGCAAGCGATAATTTACCATTTGATACGTATACAGATTCAAATGCAAATCGGAGACCCTCTACAAAGCAGTCCGTTGGTATCTCCACCAAGTTATCGCTGACCGATAGCGATAACACCCCTGCTGTTCTAGAGCCTCCACACTAACATCGCGATCCGGTCGCATTCTTTAAGCGAATTGAGCAGCAGTGACCACGTTTAACTTGACCTCACTGTCATGGTAATAAGCTCAACTTTTTATGGTCGTCCTACCACATGAGTCTTACTAAAGAACAGTGGACTTTGAGAGGAATAGAACAGCGTTTTAGTTAATTCTTGAGTTGTGTAGTGTAGTGGTTCCTGCGGTTGCTTCGGCTTTTGGCACTGCTGCGCTTGTCGTAGGTTCGATTCCTATACATGTTTTGACAACACTGTTTCTAAAGATAGGTCTGTTGTTTAAATATTTTGCCAAGTCGCCTGTAACACGGGCTTAGGCGAGTTATCTATAATTATAATAATCGTGAAGCGTTTCACAGAACGCATCTAACTATTAGTTACAAATGTGTAGTATGAAGTCTCGTAAGACTGTGACGTACGGACGGACAGACAGACAGACATGGCGAATTTATAACGGTGCCGTATTTTAGTCATTCGGCTACTGAACCCTAAAAACTCCGATGTGGTTTTTGTTAACGGAAGACGAGGCTATCATAATCTTATTTATTAATTTCATGGTGAATGTTTCGTAAATTTTTTGGCAAATGTTTAAGATGATCGAAATGGGCCAGTAATCAGAAAATATGAGGTTGGCTATTACAATTATTAAGCCTAATATTTAATGGTTATTTTTCCATAACAAGATCGATCTATTTGCTTTTTCCATTAAAATGGTAATGAAGTATAACTGTTTTAAACCCGTATCTATACTAATATAATAAAGCGGAAGAGTTTGTTAGGTTTGTTTGTTTGTTTGAACGCGCTAATCTCAGGAACTACCGGTTGGATCTGAAAAAATCCTTTTGTTTACGATAGCCCAGTTATTCCGGAAGGCTATAGGCTATATAACATAACGTTTCGATCCTTTGGGGCCGGGCAAAATGCTAAAAAGGCTAAAAGATAATGTCGGCTAATCTCAGGAACTAGCAGTCGGATTTTAAAAATTGTTATTGCCTATGATAGCCCAATTATTCCGAAAGGCTATATAAAATAACGCCACAACTTTTAGGGGCTAGACAAAAATAATGAAATTGTCAAACGAGAAGGGGGAGGGTTGAGTCAAAGGCAAAAAAAGGCTAAACGAATAGGATACAATCTATTTGGGTATCGTTTTCGAGATTTTCGGGACGCTGATTAATAATATGAAATTTATTTAGTGATCCAAGATGGCGGACGGGAAATCAAAGATGGCGGATGAGAAAATTTTAAAAATCAATATGGGTATCGCCTTCGATATTTTAAGGGGTGGGGAATCGAAATACAACATCTATTTCGTGATCAAAGATGGCGGATGGCAAATCAAAGATGGCGGATGGGAAAATAAAAAAAAAACAATATTGGTATCGTCTGCGATGTTAAAAGGGATGGGGAATCCAAATACAACATCTGTTTCGTGATTCAAGATGGTGGATGGGAAATCAAAGATGGCGGATGGGTAAAATTTAAAAAATTTAGAGATTTAAAAGATGGAGAATCCAAATACAACATCTATTTCGTAATCAAAGATGGCGGATAGGAAATCAAAGATGGCGGACGGGATTATTTTTAAAGTCGGTATGGGTATCGTCTCCGATATTTTAAGGAATGGGGAATTCAAAAACACCATCTATTTCGTGATCAAATATGTCGGATGGGATTTAAAAAAAAATCAATATAGGTATCGTCTCCGATGTTTAAAGGGATGGGGAATCCAAATACAACATCTATTTCGTAATCAAAGATGGCGGATAGAAAATCACAGATGGCGGACGGGATTGTTTTTAAAGTCGATATGGGTATCGTCTCCGATATTTCAAGGAATGGGGAATTCAATATTATATAAAAATCTATGTTTGTTTGTTCATCATTTATAGAGTCTGAAATGATAAGAGATAAAGCGCTAAATCAATGGTAACTTTGGAAAAGGGGCTTGGAAAAAAGGGAATTAAATAAAAACTCTTAAAAAGGCGATACGGAGTTCGCTGGGTCAGATTATCTTTTATAAAATATATTTTTCTATTTTAGTAAATAGGTATTCAAGAAATATACTAACACATGATTGATTCTTATTTTGGGACAAATTAATACTGTCATAAAATCTGCGATTATCACCATCTTAACGTCATCTGGACTACATAAAGAATTTTCGCTTGGGATCTAAGAACCACTTGCCAGTCGAACCAAAAATAAAATATTACCTTTATAAATATGCACCGACATGTGACATCTCTGCAATCCAAAAGAATAACCGAATTGTATGGTTTAGACCAGTGTTATGATATTAAGAGATATTAGATATTTTCTTCGAATATACAGGGATGTAGATATGCATTTGCAAAATATTTTAATAATACAATTTAGATAGTAGGTATACTTATTCACCTAAAATTATTTCAAACAGAGTGCGATGAATTAAGACCCTATTTTCATTAAATATTACTGGTCGCGGGAAATAGGGCGCGCGGCAACGCAACACCGATACGCCTCTCCTCCCGCGACCGCGCCCGACTGCGAGGGACAGACAGAACTGTCCCCCGCACCCACATCTTTGGACGCATCCTGCGCAGGCCCCTTCAAGCCCACGCGAAGCGTCCTCTCCCGGGATCTGTCTTAGCTTCACCGCGGGTGTCCAAGCCACGGTTACTGAGCCCCTCCACCACGACAAGGTGGAGATCCCACGAGGGGGGTGTGGGTTAGGCACCTACAATGGCGATCTGCTGACCAGCGGCAGCGGTCAATACACCGAGTTAATTTTCAAAGTGTATGACGATGAAAAATGTTTTTTAACTTTTAATGACTTATTTTTTCATGTGTTTGTGTTTCAGTTATATTAGTATATCCACCCCTTAAAATATTTGCAAATGCAAATCAACATCCTGTATTACTTAGCCGCCCTAACAACACCCACGGAATGAAAATGGGTAGCGACACTTAGTATTTTTAAACAGTCACCCGATTAAAATCAATGTGAGTCAATCTGAGGATTTAGCCTAATTACCAAGCTGGCCCGACGCGTTGCTATAGAGTTTGTTGCCGTTTGCTAGATCTTCCCAAAGATACTAATTACTTCATGAATTAATCATAGTCAAATCTTACAACGCCTATATACTCAATCACAAAAAAATACAAACAGGTAAGTACCTACCAATTATTTTTTATTTTATTTATATTTATAGTCTCACGCCTGTATACCCGAAGGGGTAGGCAAAGGTGAAATATTACACCCACACTTCGCCATGAATTTTTAGGTCCCACGTAATAGGGGGCGAGCCTATTGCCGTTACCGGGCACATTACCAGACTCCGCGCTGCTGCTGAGAATTCGGAAAAACCCAGTAACACTTTTGCCCGACCCGGGAATCGAACCCGGAACCTCCGATCAGCATTCGCAAACACTATCCACTGGACCATGGAGGCAGTCTATCCCAATTTAATTTATATATATCTAAAGTATATCTTCCTAACTCGCTTACTATTCAAACGATACAATAGAGATACAGTACAACATACGAATTACGGCAAACCCACGTTCAATGTGTGGAATGCGAGACTTCTCTAATTAATCCGTGTATGTATGTAAGTTTATACCGACGCAATTATTTCAAATATTAGCACAATTATTCTAAGGCTGCGGCTAACGCTTTGTGTCATTGAAAATTGCAAATGGAGGAAATATAGAATTTGGTGATTGCTGTGTAATTGAATCTTGTTAAATAGATATACATAGGATATAATATTAAGGTATGGTCACGTACTTATTATATTGAATATCAGAAGGCCGATTGTCGTTTTTTGATAGACACCGACACTGTATTTGAACAAAATGCGATTTGATTTCGGATTGACTTTCAATCGATATGACCATGGCCAGCGCGGCCTTTCTGTTGTCTATAACAAACACGTATGCATCCTGAAGCGACTACCTGAAAAGAGATCATATATAAACAGCCACCAAACTCCTGGACGGGCTACTTCGAGTTGCATACGATGCGACCCGATCAGTTGAGTAGCCTACTTGTACCCAAATCCTCTGGACCTTATGTATCGCCGTCGGACCACGCTCTCTTAAACAATTAATTTTAGACGTAGTTCATTAAATTAAGTCAAATTAACGAAATATGGTGTTCCGTTTGACTCCCGTTAAGGATTAACGAAATTTCAATGTTCTTTTTGACACTTGTTCGTTGGCTTATCTCCATTATTATTTTAATACTATAATCATGCAACGAGAAAAGCTTTCACTCTTTAAAATTTCATGAATCACTATTACTGGTCTTAAAATTATCACTGAATAAAAAATATCTCAGTTGTTCTATGCAGGTAAATTTAAGACTCTGTGTGTACTGAAATATTTTTTAAACATCGTTAGACAATTCAATATATCCAGTAGACAATATTTTACTTACCACAGTCACATTCGTATGAGACGATCAATTGATCATATTATTATGGTGTCTACATCCAAAGGATAGGTAGATATGACAGCAATATTAAACACATACTAATAATATATATTATTACAATTTAGTGGGTAATGAGGTAGCGAGAAATTCATCATAATTAATATCTACATATTGGTTATACTTAGGAAATAGGCATGTTACTGCGATGAAGTGAAATAATTGAAATTAATACTCGGTCTGGTATGAAAATTAAATCTACTCATGTACAAAGGGAGATTTTAATTAAAGGCGAAATTATTGGTTACGTCTACATACCGGCACGGTCCTTAGAAGTTATGATTAAACTGTGATGTGCGATGATGGATTTGCAATTATACGAATATTATATTGTCATTGTTTTACTTTACGACAAGGTTAGACCACAACTTTAAAGTCGTGATGTGAGCTATAGAAACGTTCTATAAAAGGTAAAATTTTGATCTTCGGACTAAAAACGATACAACCTGAAAATGAGCCCAAGATTTATTCTTCCGTTGGACTCACTAATTTCGCTATTGTTTTTATATAAACACACAATGCAGACATTTGACTAACTAATAACTGACTGCAAGGATAGTGTAGTGGTTTAAGCGGTCGCCTCGCCGCTCGACACTGCGCCGAGTTTAAGGGCTTCGATTCCCACCCGAACCAACACTTGTTGTTTCGAGTCTAGTTGTTCATTTGTGTTGCAGAGATTTAGTCGCATCTTATTAGATAGGATTTCACGTGTAGTGAAGCTAAATCTTACAGATTTTACCGGATCAAATTAACAAAGAACTAAGTTATATTCAGATTTGCTAGAAGCATTGACTTGCAAAGAAAAATAATATTTTCGTAACAAAATTATCAGCAATCTATGTCCACGGACCGATAGCCGATGGAGCTCTGGTGTGCAGAAAGTCACAGTGTCTCCCCGCTGGATGAATGTAGAAGAACTTTATTTCTACGTACGGCAAAGCTTCGCCTTAGAGTATCGTTATGAGATCACTATACTGCCGCCACGATCAAATATTAACTTTGTTTCACAGCACAAATACGCTCAAACGCGTCGACAACGAGCAAATCCTTGCGTGTCGAGGTTTATTTAGGTGTAGGACTAAAACAAACGATCAGATAACATTAACGTAATAAAATCAAACTACACATCCAAAGAAAACTATGTGTATGCAACAGCATTCTATACATCTATACCCATAAATAAAATTTAAGTGTCTGCTTGTAATATTAAAATAACCGCTTTTTAATAAATGCATATGGACGTATACACGGTAACGAAATGACATTTTTTTAAATTTTTGTCTGTCTGTTTGTTCCCGCTAATCTCTGGAACGGCTGGACCGATTTTGACGGCACTTTCACTGGCGGATAGCTGATGTACCAAAGAGTTATTTAGGCTATAAATTAATCGGGTACGCCAAGTAGTTCCCTCAGGACGCGGGTGAAACCGCGGGAAGCAGCTAGACTACAATAAAACTGCGACAAGCATTATTAAAATTTGCTATATAAATTGCTGCATGAAATGTCGCACGCCAACAAACCAGATACCTAGTAATTTTGCAATCTAAACAGTATCTTCGAACTATAGTCTGCCAACGGCGGCGGAGCGAGTGAATTGCAATTAAAATTCAGCTCGCTGCCTGCCATTATCATCGATTATTATGTGCATAATACGGCCATATTAATTTCACGATACCACCGTTATTTATTCATTGGAGGTCCTTTGAGCGTATTTGCTGTGTCAGGTTAAAAGTTCCATTGGGTGTTACTGCTTGTCTCACCGTAACTATGGTAGATGTAGTTCTATGATATGGAATAGTAATTGGTACATATTTAAAAGATGGTTGTGTTTCCTGTCAGCCTGTACCTGTTCTGAAAGCCTCGTGGTAATAAAATTATGTCAAACACTGCATCTAAATTTGGGTTATTTATAAAACTTTTAGAAGTAAAGACAGCGTTGAAACTATGTTTGCAGTCTAAAGTAGAAAATGTATGTATATAGAGCAAAGAGTATGCAGAATAAGAACAACTATATATACAAGAGGTTTGTCTAATAATAAAATTATCTAAACCAAAACGCCTGGCACACTGAACCATGGATTCAGTTAAAAGTCTTAGCCAGGTTATTAAATTAAGATATTCCATGATCACATATTCCATACATACTCCATACGTTAGTCGCTAGCGATTACACAGTAACATCATAGTAAAGCCACCCTTGATTATTTCGGTTGGGACGTGAGATAATTGGTTTTTGTAACGGAATCTGATCGTTTGTGCAATACGTTTATGATGTTTGAGTTCACAAGGGGCTGTGTATGTAGATGACGTTGAGCTATGGTCGATTAATGGTATATTTAAATTGCTTTTAAAAAGGCGATTTAAGGTAGGAAAGATTTCGTTTAAAGTTTACTGCAAGCGTAGCGTTGTAGTTTGAGGGACCGCGCCTCGACGTTAAACACTGTTCCAAGTAGCACGGGTTCGACGAATGAAAAGTATGGTCTCATGTGAGGATAGGTCCTCACAACAAATGATTGTATTGAGTCTGGATGTTCTTTGTGTCTTTTGCTTGAATGTTTGTAATGTTTCCAGTTACACAAGATATAATATTTCTAGTGCGGCAGCTAGATTTTTTTTAATGGGTGTGGATTGGTGAACGCTTTCCCTACCTGAGTCTCATTAATATAATTTACCCTGACGTATTCCGAACGTTCTTCTTGCCTACATAAACATAAATCAATCAATTTATTTTGCAAACACATGACAAGTTTGTTTAGACTCAATTAGCGTATTATATGCCGTTGGCATCTGATGTTTTCTGAATATAACAAAAAATAAGACAAAGGACTAAAAGTAAGCTTTTTAGTCTGGCGAAAAAAGCTACCTTTTTACAGAGCCAGTAACTCACAAGTAATATCCTTGTATTGCAAGTGTTCATAAATAATAGTAACCACTTACCATCAGGCGCGCCGTATGCCAGTTTATCACTATAATGGTACGAAAACCTTTGTGGTTGTGCTTCCAAATATGTACATACATACCACTACATAGAAATGGACCGCGTAAGAAATGTAGATCAAAACTAGGTACTAGTTTTGATCTACATTTCTTACGCGGTCGCGGTATTTACGGATTCTATCATGATAGGTATATTGGTTTTACTGACATCCAAATGATTTAGAAACTACATTGCGGAATCTGGGCTCCGAGGCGATGGCCTTGGATCGCAACCAGGATGGCGCTAGGATGATGATGATGATCTAGAAACTAAATTTTTATTAAAGTTTGACATTTCGGCTACTTTACAGGAACCGTGGTCAAGGCAGACGTTTCGGCTCCATTTGCATTCTTCTTCCTTGTCGGTAACACTCTTGAGAGAGTGGTCGTGGTCATCATTTCAGGTGTTAGTGGCTAGTTTCACAACACGCTGCCACTCCTTCCTGATGGCCGCCTTCCTCGTGCATTCGTGCAGTGATGATGAGCCATTTACTGCCGCTTTAATCTGGTCAGTCCACCTCATTGGCGATCTTCTTTTTGGCCTGGTACCCTCAACCCTTACCTGGGCCACGAGTCGCTCAATAGCCACTTCCCCTCGGCGGCATACGTGACCAAAAGAGGTGAGAATACGAGACTGTACCAAAGATGATAAACGCTGCTTGATGCCGAGTTCTCGTAGTATAGTGCCCACCATTTGCATAAACCCAAGAAAATATTATGTACAAATTTGTATACCTACCGAAAATAACTCGAAGACCGTTACACTATTTTGAAACTAAGCATGATTAACCTTTTTTTTTTTTTTGTTTTACGAGGTGGAAAATCCCTTCGGATCTCCGACTCTTGGGGGAAATAAGAGCCGGAGTATGTGGTGTTTCCACTAAAAACCACCTCGACTGCCGCCATGTACCCGTGTGTCGGAGGGTGGGGCATCACCTAAGCACTCGTCGCCACCCTCCGACGGGTATTGGCCCGCCAGATGGTCAGGCGGGCCCCGAACAAAACCCCCTTGGCGACGGATTAAGGTTTTGGACTCCGCCGCCAAAACACCCAGCGGCCGCAGAGGATAGGGAGGACGGCAACGCAACACCGCATCTCCTCTTCCTCTGCGGCCCCACCGCGACGCATCGAATGGTGCGCCCCCATTTGGTCGCGGGAGATAGGGCGCGCGGCAACGCAACACCGACACGCCTCTCCTCCCGCGACCGCACCCGACTGCGAGGGACAGACAGAACTGTCCCCCGCACCCGCACCGTTGGACGCATCCTGCGCAGGCCCCTCCAAGCCCACGCGGAGCGTCCCCTCCTGGATCCCTCTTAGCTTCACCGCGGGTGACCAATCCACGGTTACTGAGCCCCCCCACCACGACAAGGTGGAGATCCCACGGGGGGGAAGCATGATTAACCTAAAATACGTTAATTGCTGTTCAATTATTCATCTAACTGTGCATCTGGTTGTGAGTTCCTGTTAATGAAACAAATTAATTTAATTTTACACTACAATCACGAAATGCCGTATATTCTGGAGCACTCAAAACACTGAGTCCTCAATGAAACAGTTGTAAAGTTGAATTCCATACCGTAACTGCACAAATGTATTTAGAAAGCTCTGAATTAATTCTTCTGTCGAGTACTACACTAGGGGAGACATATTAAACAGTTTATTGCGTTTAAATGAACATTCAAAATAGCAAACATTACTGAGTTATAAGTGCTGCGTAGAAACTTGTCCATTTCGCGACCGCTAGTCACAGAACTATGTGCTAACTTATACCCTAAATTCTATACGATGGTTTTGTTTGTGCTCTAGTCTTGAAGCTGGCCAGAACTGAAGCACTGTTTTTTGGTTTTAGCACTACATACATATTCGTTTTTTGCAAAAAACGAGGATGTACTGAAATCCTTAATTTGATTTCGTTATCTTATATATTTATATGATTAAAAGTAACTGTACCCGCTTTCTGTGGAACAACTGTATGAAATCTTGTTAAAACTTAACTACGATGAAAATATACACCTAAGTTTATTTACTCACCTTAAAAGGCATGTCACTGAAGTTACATATCCATTCGAGGCGTAGTAGTTTTAAAACTACTTATTATGAAGTAATTTACCTCAAAAGATTACTAAGCTAAGTAGCTTAGTAATCTTTTAAGGTAAATATATAACTAACTTTTGGGGTAAGTATAACTTTAAATATACTAATGTGCATATATACTAACAGTTTCTGTATCATTGAATAAACGAGATTTAAAATATCACATTTTATTTTCATTAGGGTTAAATAATAGTCGCGACGCAGGATATCGAGCTCAAACCCACGATGAATGATGCATTTAAATGACTCATCGAAGCTATGTGCGTAGTATAGTGAAGGAAAACATTGTGAGGAAGGAAACCTGCGTTGCTGAGAAATTTCCAAAGTGGTCCATAATACATGCGTAGTCTGTTAACTCGCACTTGCCAGCATGTCGGCCTGTAAGGAAATCCTTCTTATGGTGAGAAGAGGCTTGTGCACAGCATTTATAAGCGAGGACAATAAAGTTGTTATTATTTAAAAAAGCAGATTAAAAAACAAAGAGTCATTACCCCATTTAATTCCGTGGGTGTCGTAAAAGGTGACAAAGAAAAATACACGAAGACTTAGAATAATATTCCTTTCAGTTTTCATGGAAATAGAAACTTCCTCATTACAAAATATCTACTTAAAGTAGGAAGTAATCACTGGGTTGAGCCACAACTCTCTCAACAGATCGCCAATACTAAGTAATAGTCGCGCATGAAGCGATTGAATACTCAAACACAAGACTGAAAGTCTTTTATTGGGAAGAGGATTCGAAGTTGTCAGAGGCTTGGAGTCCAGGGATAAAAATAACACAACCTCGACCCAGTCCATCTAGTTATTACAATAAAATCGCAAGATGGCTTTTGCTTTTGAATATGTATTATTTACATATTTTACTAAGTTCACGCTACGCATTGTGTTTTTATTTTAGTGAGGACAGTATTTTAATTACCAATATGTGACTAACAAATCATTATTATTTAGCATTATTACTGTGTTTTGCCATTGACAAGCACGTATATTACACTCACGGTACGTATATGGTATTATTGTGTGCCGCTATCCAGTTTCCACTTCAGCTGGAAGGTGAAGTTAAGTGTATTATTGAAGACAGAAACCGGTTTCCGAACTCTATCGCTTAAGTCGCTATTTGCTCTGAATATTTTATGTATTGGTACCTAATTGGAAATGCAGCAACGCGTTTCTTTTTCCGAATCGAATATTGCTTCAAGTAAATTTTAAATCCGTTTTACTATTATTGTGCAAACGTGTGTACAATTAGCCTTACGCTAACTCTAAGTTGACAGCTATTATGACAATCTTTATGGCACCTTGTCATAATTATTGTTTACTTATAGGTAGTATTTATTTAATTTCTTCTTATTTTAATTTTATATCAAATGTATTATTTTGAACAGCCTACAATTTACTTATACTATAGTCACTTGTTTCGAATGAAAATCTCACTCAAAATATCTGTACAACAAAGACACAATAACAACACTAAAGCAAATTATTAATTTTCACTGGCATGTATTTCAATTTTAAAACTTACTCACAACGTATAAAGCAAGTCTATTACTAAAGCACTCACAATCCACTAATTGACGCACATCAGGAGAGCACATTTATGGGACAGTATAGGCTAACTAGGAAAATACTAAAAAAATAGATGTCAGTATCGTCGCATGTTGTAAAGTGTGTATCTGAAACTACCTATGAAATATAAAATATAATTTAAAATAATCTTATCATAATGCTATGGACTCTTAGGCTTCCCTCACATTAGGCGTCAGCGACACCTCGGCGTCGACTCGGCGTCTACGCGGCGTCGACGCCGCGTTTTTAGCGACGGCATGTCACAACCACAAAAAAACTATCAGAAGTACAAGTATAAGTCTACATGCAAAGTGCACTCGGGCAATCTACATATAGACGCCGCTTACCGATAGAGTATCTCAGAACGGTAATACCTGAGTATTGCGCGGAATATAGGTGCCATCCGCTTCACATGGGTCTTGTAATGATTTTTGTGCAAACATGGAGAAACAAAGAACAACAAATTATTATTAAGTTTAAGCAGTTAATTGTTAATAGGCTAGTTGACGAAAAAATTTTTATAAGTCCGTCCTTTAGATTATTCAAAAATAAGTGATACGTATTTTTTTATTTGTAAATAAAACCAAAAATTACCAAGATATACCGCATTAAAGTTACGTATAACGTCACGCCGTGCTGCATTTTTTCGCACTAGGTGACGTCACACGTAACTTTAATGGGCTATATCTTTGTTATTTTTATTTAATCGAAAAAAGAAAAAAATGGTGTCCAATATTTTTTTATAACCTAAAATACGGACTAAATAAAATGTAATTACTTTGATCCTGGAAACTACCCTATTTTGAAGATTACTACCACCTAAATAGATATTTGGTTATATTCTCAGGTAACACAATAATGTTCTTAGCAGAAACTATTAGACTATTGAAAAGTTACAAATGCAACCCCAAATGGGTTGCATTTGTCAGAGGACGCAATTTCTTTTTACAGATGTGTAGGGACGGCTACTTTAAAGCTTGATCCCAATTTGGGGTCGTACCTCTTTTCCCTCGGCCACTATCTTATATCCACTATTTATCTGGTAAACTATTGAACATGCTAAGATATGGTTCAAGCATTTTTTGCTACAAATTAAATTCTTTACAACTTTGGTTCTGACACTTTTTGTCGTATAACCATGAATAAAAAAGATCTTCTATGATATTGTTTTCTATAGATTATTATAACGTTTCTTCATGATTACTGTGTCTTTAGTCTTTTTATGAGATCTAATAGAGCTTTAGAAGAACTATAGAAAAACGCATTTTGTCGGTAAATCATACTACCCACTAATTTTTCAAATATTTTGCTGCGTCTCTCCCCAGAACATTAAGGTGCTACAGAACATTGCAGTTTCCCTTACTTGGGCGGAACATCAACTCCAATAGCCCACAGAGTGTCGTAGTTTTAGAGTTTTGTCCATATATTGCCAACCCCTGTTTTCATGATCGTTGCAATGACTTAAAATTGAACCTAATGGTAGTCTTGGAGGCTGCGGAGTCTCAAATTGGAGGACTGGTTCTTGTTTTGGAGGCAGTAAAGATGAATTAAATAGATTTTTTACTAAGGAAGAAAAAACTACAATACATGGAAAATATTTATTTTTGCAAATGGCATTCGATTTTCGTTGGTAACTTTTTTATTTTTTATTTTACGACTAAATGCTACGGGACCAAAGTTGTTGCGAATTTAATTCGAAACTTGTCATGTTTTGAAATTGTTTGCGCATCAGTTTTTTATGAGTTTTTTTTAAATCAGTTTTATTCTCAATTATCAATTAAAAACCTAAATCCGAGTACGATTACCGTAATAGTTATTCCGCATAAACCAGATATGATAACACTCGCGCGACCGTCTACGTGTAAGTTTAACTTCTGTTAGATTTTTACATTGTGGTACAGCGGATGACCTCACCAGTGTTGCCAACAACTAAATCAGGTTTCCATCTGATCCGAATACTAAAACTTCAATAAAACACTAAGAAATATTGTTCTTAACTAGACACGTGATATAAACACAGTTATGTCCACTAAGATTTTCTTACATAACGATCAGTCGCACAAGTTATAAGTGCCCTTTTAAGTAACAATAAAATTGCAATGCATCATATTACCATTTATTTTGTAAAGCAATTTAACATTTTTAAATAAATCAACGTACAAGTTATTTCAAAACAAAGGCTATTTTGAATTTGTTTTTGGTATTATCAGACGAATTAATTGTTCTTGACGTAGCAGTTTAAAGATTTATTTTCATTGTGTGCGTCTGCTAATTTCTTTCTGCCTCTTAAAATCACCATTTTTAGTGGGAAATCTTCTAAGCTAGCAACACTGTAGCGTATGACGGGTTTGTGAGTAGGGGTGTGCTAAACTGCTACATCTAAATATTATATCATAACGTAATAATATGTTTCAATAGCAGGTTATGTTTGCAGTGCTAATATAATAGGTAAATGTTTATGCCTATCCATATACTTTCATTAAAATAGAAATCAGTAGTGTTAATACGGATAATATTTAGATAAAAGTAAGTACCATTACATCCAAGAATATTAGGTGCAGTTATTTACGTAAGAAAGTCAAGGCAAGTCTAAGGCAGCGATAGCCTAGTGGAGATACCAACAAACTGCCATGCAGAGGGTATCAGGTTCGAATCCACGGCGTGCACCAATGACTTTTCGGAGTTATGTGCGTATTGAATTGTTAATTATCGCTTGTCCCGTCCCGCTTGTTAAGCCGTCGGTCCCGGTTGTCATGAAGATCTTTGACAGTCGTTATAGGGCGTCAGTACCTTCTAAATAAACTGACACTAGTCTAAACCATGGAATATCGCTATCCCTTCGGGTTGCGGAGGGCAGACAGGCAGTCGCTCCGTGGAAAAGCTAATATTCAGCCAAATTCGGTTAGACTAGTAAGCGGACCCCAGATTGAAACTGGGATAACGCTAAGAGGATGATTTACGTAAGAAAGTATGGTTACATAACATAATTCCCGTTATATTGGGTCTGAATCTCGCAAAAATTGCGATATTACGCGTTCTATTACCAGTACTATAAGTTAGGTTAAAAAGTAGAGTCGGTATGAAAATTGAAAGACGGTATTACTAAAGAATTGTTCAATTTCTCAAATAAGTGTCTTGTTTAATTAATGTAAATCACATTGTTATCATCAGTTTTAGTGTTGGTAGGTGTACGTGCCTTTTTTATCAATAGAATATTTTATATTTCTGTTGACTTATAAAAAGCGAAGATCTGAAACATCTGATAAGGTAGAGCCTATCTACACTAGACTGACTACTGTCTTGATGGATTAGCAAAAGTTGTTCAGTCCAATGAACATTTACTGCAAACTTTTAAAAATCGAAGATCTGGAACATCAGATGTGGAACTGCAAGTGCCCCTCTAAACTATAACACACATAGATACTATGTCTTAGCAATAATTGGGCAGTCTGATCAGCATTTACTGTTGACTCGTAAAACTTGAAGATATAGAACATTTGTTGAGGAACTTTAAACATTTAACCGCTTGGCTAAATATCGGTTGGCCTGCCCCTAGCCCGGCTACAAATCGATAAAATAATACCTATAGCTAGTTAGTTATAGTAGTAGTTACATAATATAACATTTTATTTTTAATCAGCCTTAAACGTTCTGGTGTCAAAATGTTTTATTAATCACTTTCTTCGTATCACAATCGTTCATCTTTATGCTAACTTGTAGATGTTTATACCAATGACTAATTCTTCAATCAATCAAAGACTCAAGGAAGGACATAGGATAGCTGTTATCGCGATAACCGACATCCACGCGGGCGGAGCCGCGGGCGACAGCTAAAAAATAATAAAATGATTTACCTAATAGAATTTACCACATTTAAAATACAAAATTTGTTCATCATTTACTTGTTTATTTACTATGAAGTTAATAGGTACTAATGATATTATGAATGCTAGCCCCAGCCAGCACTCTAGCACCATCGTCAAGACTGCTGCAAACTATATTGATTAGATGGCCATCTATCGCACGAGGATGTCGACAAAACGTTATTTTTTAACTGGTAGTACTGGTAGTCGGTGCCACTAATAAAGTCGTGTGTTAAATCAATTGACTGTTAATGACTTCTATCATATTGTTGCTGTGAGATACTCGCATTATTGCCAGTTGAGCGACTTACGTGGCGACTTTAATTAAATAAAAACAATTTTAGGCCAGTGACAGATCGGTTAATTTTGTTTTATGAGCCAATAGGCGCATACAATCGCCTATATCCGGTAAGTATAAGTAGTAGGTAGAGATGCCGTACCAAGTAATGTGGTACAAAGTGAAAGTCAAGCGCACGAAGAATGCCCGCTCAGCGCACGCGGACCGGCGGCCACTCAAGGAACACGCATACCTATCCAAAGTACGGGAGGCCTAAAAGCTCTGCTAGGTGACAATCCTATCCTATACCTAGGACATATTGCTTTACCTACATTCAAACAAAATAGCATAGCATGTTATTGGGCTTTATAAATAACAGATTATATGGTTATTATAAAATAATATGTTACTTATCAAGTTATCTATGGTAAAGCGAACATCTCTTGTGGCAAGCAGCCGATCGCTCAAAGAACGCTCGGCTGACGCAGCGTCTACGCGGAGTCGACGCCGCGTAGACGCCGCGTATACGTCGAGGTGCCGCTGCGTTGACGCTGACGCCCAATGTGAGGGGGGCCTTATATTATTCTATTATTTGACATATTGCACGCCAAGTACGCCCAATCTTACCAAAGTCAATTTAAAAAAGTAGGTACTTTTTATCATCGGCAAGTCTTTCAAAATTTCCTCGACAATAAAAACTGTGGATATTCAAAACGACACTGTAGACTTAAATCACTGAACCATAAAATGAGATTAGGCTATCAATTTTGAATGCTAAATCCTCAAAAAATAAAGGCAAAATTGTCGATCTCAGGCCATTAAACAGAAAAGTTAAAAGTGCTGCAAATCATACTTTTTATCAGAAATGATCTCGTTTTCTCCATTTTAGTGTTCCGTAATACGCAAATACAAACCTACATATATTGGAAACGTATAAATATGTGGTGTCATTTACACCTGTATATTTACGAAAAATTTCACTGCCAATTTGATTAGATCTATATAACTTAAACATTGAACCGACATAATCTAAGGTATGAAAGCGCCGCCATCTATGATTTATTTGCAGCTGTAAATAATAAGTAGGTACAGACTGCAAATAATAAGTTGGTACATTTTTATTTTAACTTCTTAAAAGTTTTTAGAATGTTTATTAAAGCAAAGTGGACTCTTATAAAAATATTTTGACTGCAGAGCTACTAACTACTACATCAGAGCTACTAACAAGGGAAATTTTTGACATTTACTAGGCATCTTCATCATCAGACCGCCTTTTGCTATTTAAATTTTCCCAAAAATTAAATACAAAAATCAAACGCTTTTGAAATCCAACTCCAGTCTGGAAACTGCTTGCAGGATACTATACAATAATTTTATAACAGTACGGAATCTTATTCGAATCAAGCGCGCACTTTTTGTCAGTAAAACGGTGTCGCTCCTTAAGGTGGTAAGTTAAAGTGTAAAAGTTTCTAGTTTGGCACCTGTGCTTGGAGAACACGAGAAATAAGTTCAAGTCCCAGTTTCATTGTGCCCTGGTTAGATAATGCTAAGTTCAGTGAGATAGTAAGCCACGGAGGTAAGATTCTTAAGACCTATTACAAAAGATTGTTAACGAGAAATTTCGAGTGCGACTTTTCTTTGAGGTCTTGTGGCGCGATCTACTTTGTTGCTGGTCGCTTTCTAACTCTGTTCTGTAGATACTAGATAGTATATTTTGATATAAAAGTGTTATGTACAAGTTTTATAAAGTAACTAACTGAGCCCGCGGTTACATCCACTTTATTAATAGTTACTGTTCCATACCCGTAGCTCCTGTAGTAGTTCCTGAGGTAAGCGCGTTCTACGAAATAAACAAATTTGACTGCCTCTGTAGTCCTGTGGTATTATTAGCGACCGCGGATCATGAGGTTTGGGGTTCGAATCCCGGGTTGAAAAAAAAGTGATATTGGGTTTTTCTGTTAGGAATTAACCAATAGAAAGTTCGGAGTCAGGGAAAGCCTCTAGGTGCTTCGGAAAGCACGTAGAGCCGTTGGTCCTGCGCCCAATCTCTCTCCGGCTTGTGAGTCCCATCGGAATATGAGAGTCAGAGAATAGAGAGTGCACTTGTGTACGCGTACACACTTGTGCACTATAATATGTCTCGCCCCGTTGACAAGTCTCTTATATACATAAGCCACCGTGGCCGAAATCGGTCGGGAGGAGGAGGTTATTATAGCTTAACTAAGTAAAATAATCTAGGTTAGGGTCATAGTGTTGACTAACTCCAGATTATCTCTATTATATAGGCAATTGGAGAGTTGGACGCCTTCTATATAAATATACGTATTCTGAAGTTTCTACTTCCGCTGGTCTGCCAACCCGCACTTGTAAAACTTGGTTACTGTCAATTAAGCCTTCTCATAGTTAAAAAAGGTCTATGCCCAACAGTGCCACAGTTTATAAAAAGTATATAATTTGATTATTACCTTGGCAAATTTTGAAACAACTTCATCAAAACAAAACATCTAAGTAAACACAAATCAAACAAGTCTGTACGAATAAAAATAAGTTGCCATGAAATTCGCAGAAAGCTGCTTAATTTCATTCGACTAAAGTAGTTCCATTTCAATTTGCTAAAGGTGTTGCTTAGATCTGTCACTGAAAGTTTAAGCGAAGATTTATTCTGAGAATCTATCTAGCAAGTGGCTTTCTAGTTTATGTTTGTTTTTTGTAGGATCTAACAGAACAGTTAGTTATATTGTATATCCAGGCGGAGGCCCGTGCACTTCAACTCATTTAACACCATCGAACTGCACTGACTTCTACTCTCTGCACCTGCGTCCATTGCAGAGTTTGGCGAATGGCCTTAGGGTAGAGCGCAAGTCGTGTAGATCCCTAAGGCAAGGCTGGTGGACTATCCTTCCCGAGGTTGCCGCCCGCTCTTGGTCTGGTTGGCACTTGGCACTTGGCAACTATACAGCGCTACCATGCAAGAAAACGGCCTGTACCTATCTGGGCATCCCCGAATCGGAAATGCCGAAAATCGAGGCGCGCGACCGCCGAGTCTCCTTCTTCACCGGCAGCGTGTACGTAGTGTTCCACGCTGCCGGGGCGGGAGGTGGCGGGGCGGCTGCCGCGCCCGGGGAGATGCCGCTCGCCAGTAGGCAGAGACAAGCGACAACACCGGCCGAACCTTCCACGTCGGGCACAGCCCGAGCACACACGACGCCCGCAGCGACAAACATCGCTGTGACGGACGTCGAAGACGAGCACGACTCGTCTGACGGGGAGTCCGTGGACATCAATGTTCTCGGATCTTCGTCAGACTAGAGTCGTACAGACGAACCTGCAGCACAAGCAAATTGCAACGCCTACCCTACGCAGGCTGCTGGAGGTTAACCACCACACAATAGCCCTAATCCAGGAGCCGTGGATTAGAGGCGACACCATATGTGGACTCAACAACATCGGAGGTAAGATATTGCACTGGAGCTCGGCTCCTAAGCCGAGAACATGCATATACATTCCCCGAACGGTACCAGCATTGCTGCTGACTAACTTTTGTTCTAGAGATCTCACGGCCGTGGGAATACGAACAGGGCCCAATGATCAGATGCTAGTACTAGCTTCGGTCTACATGCCCGGTGATGAGGAGATCCCATTGAAGAAGCTGGCCGAGCTAGTGCAGCACTGTGAGGACCACGGCTGGCCAATAATACTCTCGGCAGATGCTAACGCCCACCATCCATTGTGGGGAAGCCCCGAGGCAAATAGACGAGGTGAGATCCTAACTGAATACATCTACACAACAACACTAACGGTAATCAACAAAGGCTCAGAGCCCACATTTGTTAGCTCCAGATATCAAACCATAGTAGACATTACACTGGCATCGGATGGGGCCGCGGAACTTGTCACGAACTGGCATGTGTCCGCTGAACCATCCTTTGCCGACTACAGACGTATCTGCTATGACATACGAGTGCAAGAGAGGGTCACACAACCAAAACGCAACCCACGCAATACCAACATTGCGAGCTACAAGACCCTGCTCGAACAGGAAATAGCCATGTCAAATTTCAACGACATGACCGCAAGCACTACAAACATAGAACACAACACTAACTTACTAACAAAATGCATACAACGCAGCTACCAACAAGCCTGCCCCACCACACTACCGAAAACGAGTAGTAAAACCCAATGGTGGGGATCGGAACTGGAGAAGCTCAGGCGCAATCTGAGAAAACTCTTCAACCGGGCCAAAAACACAAGGAAAGACACAGATTGGGACGAATACAAAGAAGCCCAGTCGCACTACAAGAAACGCATACGATTCCGCAGGGGAGAGTGCTGGCGAAATTTCTGCACCAACATTAACTCCACATGCGAGGCAGCCAGGGTAAAAAAGATCCTATCCCAGGACAGCAACAAGACCCTAGGCTCCATCAGAAAGCCTGATGGCACCTACGCAATCACAGACATGGAAATAAGCCAAGTGCTAATCGAAACACACTTCCCAGGTTGCACTGTGACCGACGACTGTGACTGGGAAGAATCAGAACACAGACCACCGACCCAAATAGACTGGACGATAGCCAACAACATGGTTAACGTGGACCGGCTGAAATGGGCAATTGATAGCTTCCAGCCGTACAAATCTGCAGGCCTGGACGAAATAACACCAGCACTTCTACAATGGGGCTGCACAACGATTGTGCCACAGCTACTCAGCATATATAGAGCATCTATAGCGCACAATTACATACCACGAAGGTGGAGGGAAGTAAAAGTCATATTTCTCCCAAAATCAGGCAAAACGGATTACACTCAAGCAAAATCGTTCAGACCTATCAGTTTAACCTCCTTCTTGCTGAAAACGCTGGAGAGGCTCGCTGACAGATAGCTACGGGAAGGCGCACTGCTACGCAGACCACTACACCCGCAACAACATGCCTACAGAAGTGGTAGATCAACGGAATCAGCGCTTCACTGCGTAGTGGGGACCATAGAGACAGCGCTATCTGACAAACTAATGACCTTAGGCGCCTTCATTGACATAGAAGGCGCCTTCGACAAAACTAAATTCACCAGCATTAGCCAAGCCCTTGACAAGTTCGGAGTTGAACAAACCGTCAGTGGCTGGATTGATCAACTCCTGAAACAAAGGGCTATTCAATTCACGGTTAACACCACCACAAGGGGGATAGTAGCAAAAGGCTGCCCACAGGGAGGTGTCCTATCACCCCTGCTTTGGAACATAGTGGTAGACGATCTGTTGAGAAGCCTGAATGACAAATGCTTCTACACGGTCGGCTACGCAGATGATATAACCATCCTAATCAAAGGAAACTCGGAAGACATGATCCATTATCGGATGCAAGCAGCCATCAGGATCATGGAACAATGGTGCAACCACCATGAACTGACGGTCAACCCAAATAAAACGGAGCTAGTACTTTTCACTAACAAAAGGAACACCCGTATGACCAGAAAACCAAAACTTTTTGGCACGGAGCTTAACCTATCGAGTGAAGTCAAGTACCTGGGCGTAACACTCGACCACAAGCTCAACTGGAATAAACACATCACCACTAAAATCACAAAAGCATGTACAATCTTCTGGCAGTGCAGGAGAATAAATAGGCAAGAAATGGGGTCTCAAACCATTCATCACCCTATGGATCTACACTGCCATAATACGCCCCATGCTCACATATGGTGCAGTAGTGTGGTGGCCACGCACTGAACTAAGCACAGTCAAGAGCAAGCTGCAGAGCATACAACGCCTCGCCTGTCTGGCCACAACAGGCTGCATGAAAACAACTCCAACGGCGGCATTGGAGGTGCTTCTCGACTTGCGACCATTGCACCTCATCATCCAGCAGGAAGCAGGTGCCGCCGCGATCCGGCTCGATAAGTTCGGGCTTTGGAGAAGAGACGACCGAATAACCCATGTACGCCTGAAAAGGACGTTAACTAACGAGATCCCGATGCTAGATGCAACGTGCGACCTCATACCTAAAACTTTTGTCTTTGACAAAAAATGCCGCATACAACTGCATGAAGAGCACAAGGATAGCTCTGGTATACACGAAGTTAGAGTATACACAGACGGCTCAAAAACGAAGTATGGGACAGGTGCCGGAGTATTCTCCCATGACTTGAACATCAATCTCTCAACATCGCTTGGTAAACTCAACACCATCTTCCAAGCTGAATGCGTTGGGATTATAAGGGTGGCGACGGCGATCGCGGCCAGAAACGTGAGCAACCTGTCAATACGCATCATCACAGACAGTGCCTCAGTACTACAAGCTCTCGATGGCAACTGCTTTAACAGCGGCCTAATTATGGAGTGCCACCAAGAGCTGCAGAAAACTGCAGCGAGGAATCGGGTCACGCTCCAGTGGATACAAGGACACAGTGACTCCACGGGCAATGACCCAGCAGACCAACTGGCAAGGAAAGGATCGGACACAACAACTCTGGGACCCGAACCAACTGTTCCGATACCTTTCAACCAACTAAAAACGTGGTTACGCGAGAGAACCCTACAACAACATGAAAAAGAGTGTGCAGAGTTAAAAGAGTGTAGGCAATCTAAAGATGCCTTTCCCCAATTAGATAAACGACTCTCGCAAAAATTGTTGCACTCCAACAGGAAAACACTCAAGCATCTGACTGGCATAATAACCGGCCACTGTCCACTAAACAAGCATCTCTACAACATCGGCGTCACGGATAGCTCACTATGTAGGGGCTGCATGGAGACCGAAGAAACACCCGCTCATGTGATCCTACATTGTACAAGTGTGAGCGACCAACGAACGAGGTTCCTGAACAACCCCAGAACCATGAGTGAAGCCATACGCAACACTGGTCAACTCATGGCCTTCTGGAAGGAGCTTGCATGGTATGAGTAGCAGGCGACAACCGTGTCCCTGCTAACGTACAATGGCCCAATTAAGTGGCTAAGTGCGGAAAACACCTGTCCAACTAACTAACTAACTATTGTATATCCAGTCGTATTTCTAATACTTTATCATACTACATCTACTTAACACATTAATATAATATAATCGGTACTAACAGACAGTGCACAGTATTTTACAGTAATATCTTAAGCAATTTCTTTTTAGTAGGAGGAGGTTCGCAATTCGACGACTATATTTTTTATACTTTAAAATGAGACAAAGACAGTGCTATAATAGCTAACAACGATATGAACGTGATTTCGACGGAGTACGGTTAAGTGACGAGATCTCCATCTCTTCGTAAAGATACTACTGCTCTCGCAATTTTTTTAGTCTCCTCTTACGACAGCCATGACATTAAATGGGTTAGTGACTTTTAGTATTCTTCATCCATCTCACCACACGGAAAATGTTATTGTTCACTATAAATAGATGACATCAAATCCACTCAATATTATTTTCTTCCCACGTAGACTCCAGTGCACTCACGAAACGGCGCCATTTCCGGCCGAGCTCCCAACGCGCCATACAGCCGTGAAATTAAATTATTATTAAACTTCAAGTATTAAACTTCAAGTATTAACAATGCTCCAATAAATACAATGTAATGGAGAACAGATAAACTTCATACCAATGCATGTATGTGAACACAGATCTGTCAGTTCACGGCACCTTTGGCGGAGATGTATTACGGTACTTAATACCTGACTGTTTGAAATTCTATTTCTTAGAATACTATGGTAGGGCCATCAGTTGCCTACCTAGATATCTTTAACCATCGAAGAAAAACAACACAAGTATTAAGGTTCGTCAGCTTCCAAAATAGAAAAATAAGCGATCAGACGACAGAGCGACAGAGGATAGTGTAATGTCAACTTGAGTTAAATGACTCGTAACCCTCGAAAACTTTTGCTGTTGTTTTTTTATATCGGCGCTCCTGTATACACCACTATTTTTTAATCAGTACAAAAAAATTAACGGGGCACTAAGTAGCTTTAACTGATCATATTTATGTAGTTAAAAAATAAAAACACTTAGTCCCAAAACTGTCTCAAAACTGTCCACAAAAATACGTAATAATTGGTTAATGCATAACTACTAACAGTAGTAAATTATTCCATTGATAAACTCCCCCCAGTCCCTCTGCGCGCGCGCCGCGCTTCGATGCTACAAACAGTACTAAATTAGTAGCGGACGTAAGCGTGTCGATTGTTTTCGCTGCAACAGTTAATTGTTTGTCTACGTTTTTCCGACGCGATGACTTATCAGTTCATAATATCCCGGGAGTATGTAGCTATGCTTCGTGCGTACTTTTTGAGTGGAGGAATCGCGAGTGCAGCTGTGTACCCATGGACATAATTTTGTGAGTGTACAAAAGTAAGCCGGTTAGTGTCTAATGATTAAAACAGCGCATACTGGACGCTTTTGACGAAGTGAAAAGACTGTGATCTGTGAATTGACAATGGTCGTGGACATTTAGAAAGGACAATGGAAATACTTGTAAGTTTAGTAAATAATACCTACTTAAGTAAATAATAATTTGAGGCGGGCGCCTCAAAATCGGTCTGTGTTGAGAACCTTGAGGGAGGCCTATGTCCAGCAGTGGCCGTCTCTAGGCTGACATGATAATGATAAAATAATTTGTAAATAGCAGATGATTCCAACTTCATAAATACGCTAAAATTACTCTTTTCTTTTATTACAGAATATCTTCTTTTATTTTGATATGTGTTTGCTTTCTAATTACATACCTTTGTATTTAATTACTTGTAAAACGGTGCATTTTGCCGGTCTTAAGCCCGGATAAACTATGAAGAAGAAGGTAGAATTAAGAAAATTAAAAAGTAACTACCTACTCTGATTATTTTATTGTCTAAGGCTACCTACATTAATAAGTGCGACGGAAAGAGTGCGTAAGAGTAGGACGGAAAGTAAGTACTATCAATGAAGTAGTGAATGGATTGTAAAATATGTCTATGATTTAGGTGAGATTTTCTACAAAAAAACAAATGATTATAACTTAGCTATTTATAGATATTATGAAATTCTTATGTCACATATATGATAATAATGTCTTCACTAATATATCCTTAAAGTTTTAGAGTACAGCTATGGACTAGCCGCAGCAAATGTAGGACTATTGCAATGATGTGGAGTCTAATTTACTGGTTTATGGGGATGGGTGTTAAATGGACTGGTAATAACTATGGATAAAAAACGGCACCTGCCAGTGATACTCCTATAGCATCCGTCCGCGTGGCAGGTGGTGACTCGCCAACTCACTAGATGGGCCCTCTCTAAACAGCCGCCCAAAGCAAACAAACTCTGCCTTAAAGGCAGCCAGAGGGCAACACCGGTGCGAGTGGCTAGGGGTGTCGAGCGGTGCGGCACCGGTTTCGCCATCGCGGGTCGTGACCCGGAGCGGGTTCCCCCATAATTACGGCCTTGAAAATGACAATATTTACTATTATTATTATTATTTTTAGTTGGTTAAGTTTGTTATTTCTCGAATAAATTCGGTATTTAATGAAAACCACGGGTCTAAGCCAAGTGGAGTTCATTTGGGGTATTATCTATCAGAAGGGGCTCGTCTTGCAAAAACTTACGAACTAAACGGCATGTGTTGAGTATGGCAGCTTTCTGCATTGTAATGTAAAGATTGGTGGGTAATTCTATCTGTCGCAAATAATGTAGTAGGTGTTTGGGTATGACACCAGTGCTGGAGAGAACCAGGGGTACAATATATACTTTATCCATTTGCCAGATTCTAGTAATTTCTTCTTTTAATTCTGTGTATTTGTGTATTTTTTCAGTTATTGTTTTCTGTAAATTATGAGTATTGGGTACTGCTATGTCTATTAAATGTACAATTTTGTTTGGTTTGTCTATAACAGTTATGTCCGGTCTATTGTTATGTATAGTTTTGTCTGTAAGTATTGCTCTGTCAAAGTATATTTTGTGGCTGCTACTCTCCAATACTGGTTTTGGGGAGTATTGATAATAAGGGACAGCTTTTGTAATAAGTTTAAATTTAATGGCAAGTTTTTGGTGGACAATATTAGCGATTTGATTGTGTCTGTGAGTGTAATCTGTTTGTGCTAAGGCTGGGCAGGCACCAGTAATATGTTGGATGGTTTCAGATGCGCGTTGGCATTTTCTGCATTTATCATTTTGTATGTTAGGGTCTTTAAGAATGAATTTACTATAATTTTTTGTATTAATTACCTGATCTTGTATTGCTAACATGAATCCTTCGGTTTCAGGGAAGAGGAATCCTAATTTAAGCCAACTATTGGAACTATCTGAATCTACGTGCGGTTGTTCTAGATCATGAAGATGTCTGCCATGCAATTCTTTTGTTCGCCATCTACATATTTTTTCAACCCTGTGGTCATCTACTTTTTTAAAAATGATGTCTTTCTTAGTTAAGTTCAAAGGAGTAAAGTTCGTATCTATTTCTGTTATTGATGCGTGAATTTTACTATGTTGGGATTTATCGTAGAAAAAGTCTCTTAGCTTTTGGATTTGTCCTTCCCACAGTATGGTTAGGTCTATTAATCCTCTGCCTCCTTTTTGCCTACTTACTGAAATTCTCTCTATTGCTGATTTAGGGTGAGCATAGTTATGTTTAGTTAGTGTAGTTCTTGTCTTAATATCTAGTCTGTTTATGTCACTGCGCGTCCATTTAATTAAACCGAAAGAATATGTTAATACGGGTATAGCAAAAGTGTTTATTGCTTTAAACAAATTCTTTGAAAATAACTGTTTTTTACATATTAGATTAAGTCTCTTGGTGTATTCTGATACTAGCTGCTCTTTAATTTGTGTGTGGTTGATAATATTAGACTGGTATATACCTAAATATTTATATGTGTCTGATGGTTGCATAAATGTAAATATGTTAGTTTCAGTCGCGTTCATTTGAATGTTTGCAATTTTTCCTTTTTGTATATGTAATGTGCGACATTTATCTAATCCAAAAGACATATTTATGTCTGTGCTGAATTTAATCGTATCTTTTAAAAGCTGATTAAGGCATTTGTCAGTTCTAGAAAATAATTTAATATCGTCCATATACATTAAATGTGTGATGAATGTGTCAGAATTTAACTAATACCCATTAGCAGTACTGTTGAGAAGATTAGATAAAGGATTTAAGGCGAGGCAGAACCACAGTGGACTCAGTGAGTCTCCCTGAAAAATGCCATTTTCGATGTTGATTTCGTCTGTAGTTATGGTATCTATACCGTTAGACAGATGTAATGATGTTCTCCAGTCTGACATGGCATTTTTAAGAAAGTTGATAATGGCAGGACTGATTTTATAGATCTGAAGGACTCGAATTAACCAAGAATGAGGTACACTATCAAAAGCTTTTTTGTAGTCTATATATGAAATATGAAGGTTTCTTTTGTTGCTCTGGGCATGTTTTAAGATTGTGGAGTCTATAACTAACTGTTCCTTACATCCTCGATGTCTCTGTCTGCAGCCTTTTTGTTCTTCAGCCATAATGTTATTAAATTCTAAGTGTTTGTTGATTTTGTGAGTAATTAATGATGTAATGATTTTGTATATAGTTGGCAGACATGTAATTGGGCGATATTGTGTTGGGTCTAGAGTGTTGTTGCTTTTAGGTAACATATAAGTGATTCCTTTTGTGATGAATTTTGGTATTTCTTGTTCACCCCTTATAATATTTGAAATATTTCTTGCTAAAACATTATGTAGCATATAAAACTTTTTATACCAAAAGTTGTGTAACCTATCTGATCCTGCTGCTTTCCAGTTTTTCAATCTTCTAGTGGCTATCTCTAAATCATCAACCGTAATGTCGTCCAACTCCATACTCTCTACATTCAACATTCTACATTCTTCATCTTGTATCCATCTAGCTGTATCATTATGGTCCTGTCGCTTTTTCCATAAATCGGCCCAGTAGTTTTTCAGGTCATCTGAATTAGGCATTGCTCGTGTGGGCTGTGCATCTCCTTTATTAAACATTCTGTAAAAGCCTTTTTCGTTTGAAATAAATAGATTATTGTTTACCTTTCTCTGCAAAGCTTTCATGTATCTCGCCAATCGTTTTGATTTTACTGTTAGTTTTTGTTTTAAGGTATCTAGATATTCTTCTGGCCTAATATTTTTTTTTTCATGAATTGTGTGGACTTTTGTTTTTCTGAAAATAACCTCAGCTGCTGCTACTACTTTTCTACTCCTGTTGTTATTAATATACTGGGTTAATCTGCCTATATCTGCTCTTAAATTTTTGATATCATTTTCAATCCTTAATTGCCATGCGGGCTTTAGAGACTTTTTTGGTATTATGTGGCGTGTTAGCGTTAGGGCTTCGGACTTTATATCCTAGTTTCTCAGAAATGACAAGCGCGCTACAGTAAATCAATGTATGAATTTCGATTAAATCTGAGTCAATTGAGAAAAATCTGTATAATATTTGCTTATTGAAAATATCTAAATAAGTGTAAAGATTTTTGCATGCTTTCAGTTTTGGTAGTTTTGGACGGGCTGTCGGGTCAGTACCGGTGTATAGTATAAGTGCTGTCTGTAAGTTATTTATGAATTTAGATGTCATTGTGTCTTGTTGAGTTATGTTCTGGGTCATTGTGTATTCTGATGGCTGGGTAATTGAATCTTGTAATACAGTGAGTAGTGAGCCTGTCTGAGTAGAAACGTTTGATTGAGTCTGTGATATCATATGTGGATTAGTCAACGTACTCGACGATGCATCTAAAACTGGAATATTTGGTGATAGTGTGATTGGTGTAGCCTGCGAAATATGTTCTTGAGTGTTGGGTGGTTGCATTGTATCTGGCAAAAAGGGCTGTTGCGTGTGTTCATCTAGTCTTAGCTGTTCAGTGACTTCCTGTTTTAACCTTTGCATAATATCATCTGATAACATTTTATTTCTAACAATAACCCTTCTTTGATCGGCTATTCGTTGCGCGGAAACTTTTAAATGTGGAAATTTTAAAATAAATTGGTCGTGAAGTTTTTTGCAGTACATAGTCCTATCAGTTTCTAATTTAGTAATGTATAAATATGTGCGCATGATAAAAGTATTAATTTCGTCATTCCATTGCATGCGCACTCTAGGTTTGCCAGCTTTGGTGGTCGCAGGGCAGGTGGCTAGTGCCCCCTGCGAAACATCTTCAGCTGGGGTTACGACTCTATTACTGTTGCGTGGTTCTACATTAAATTGTTCGCTAAAATGACTAGTTATTGAAGGTGATGCTGGATTCGATGGTTTATAAGATACGGTACTTGGGCTATAAGGCTCTATGGGAGAACTTGTTCTGTCTGTCAGTCTGTCATTGTCTTCGGTTTCGGCTGTAGCGTATTGAGTGGTGGAAGCCCGCCTGTTCAGCTCCACACCGCTGACGGATCGCATACTGAAACACCCAGCGTCAGCTCCAGGTGTGCCCCGGCGTTATTATTATTATTATTATTATTATTATTCCTCTTTATTACATCTTTTCTCATGGTAGAATTTTATACACTTAAATAAAAAAAAAATAACCATATAAAATAGGACCACGGAGACCCACCGATATCGGGTACAGGGACCAAGCTACCGGTGCTATGCGCGTCGTGTCCAACAATACTGCCTTCTGTATAGAGGACTTGATCCAGCCGTCTAACGAGAGCCTCTTGAGATGGTGGTCGAGGCTCTTGGCAATGAGACCATTAACTGACACGAGTATCGGTACAATGATCGCCGAGTCCACATCCCACATGTCGACAATCTCGTGAGCTAGGTCCAAATACTTGATTTCCTTATCTTTTTCGCCTTTCACGAGATTCTCGTCGTGGGGAATAGTAACATCAACGATCATTGCAAGGCGTTCTGATCGATCTATCAGCACAATATCGGGCTTGTTAGCCACGATAGTCCTATCGGTGATGATAGATCGATCCCAGTACATAGTGGCACGACCATTTTCGAGAACTGGATCGCGCACATACCTGTAGTACGGTACTTCAAAGGGTACAAGGTCATATTTTAAGACAAGCTGCCGATGGACGATCCTGGCTACTTGATTGTGCCTGTGCAAGTATTCGCCGTGGGCAAGACGAGAACAACCGGAAACTATATGTCTGAGGGATTCGCCGGGCTGGTGACACGCCCGACATATGTCAACAGTCCCATCCTTCAGAATATACTTACGGTAGTTGTTCGTCATGACAACTTCGTCCATTATTGCACAAACAAAACCTTCGGTCTCTGCAAATAAATCACCAAACCGTAGCCAGGCTACTGATGACATGAGGTCTTCATCGGGCCCATGCAAGGCCCGATAAAAACGTCCATGCAACTCTTTGCCTTTCCATACTTCCCTGCGCTCTTCAGCACTAAGTACAACAGGTTTGCGCCAGCTCTCTTTTGCCAGACCCAACGGGGTAAGTCCGTTGTCTACAGCAACAATATCACGATGCACACCCGTGTCAGCCTTAAGAAAATATTCTCTAAGATTGTACACCTCGCGGTTGTGGAGGTCCTTAGCACTTAAGAAACCACGACCACCACATTTCCGCGGGATGTACAACCTCATTACTGATGACCGCGGGTGTTGCATCCGATATTCAGTCAATAGACAACGGACCTTTCTGTCCAGGGCTTCCAGTTCTGATTGAGTCCATCTGAGTATGCCGAAGGAGTATGCTAAGACTGGCATGGCCCAACCATTATAGGCACGCACCCTGTTGCCGCCTGATAAAAAACTTTTCAGTATTTTCTTCAGGTGGCCCAAGAAGCGCTCCCGCAATGATTGTTTCATGGCAGTCTCAGCAATACCTAAGGCCTGCGACATACCCAGATACTTGTAAGTCTCGACCGCAGATAGAGATCTAAGTTGTGTGGAATCTGAAAGCTCTATACCCTCAGATTCCACAATCCCACCTCGTTTTACATGCATGACCGCACATTTATCCACACCAAATTCCATCTTGATAGAATTACTAAAAGTTTCAGTTACTTTTAGTAACGCTGTCAATTGGAAAGTGGAGGGGGCAAATAACTTCAGGTCATCCATATAAAAGAGGTGGGACATAATTTGACCCCTACGCTGCAGCCGATAGCCTAACCCAGACCCCTCTAGCAAAGTGCTGAGAGGATTCAGAGCTAGACAAAACCACAAGGGACTCAAACTGTCACCCTGGAATATACCCCGTTCGATCTGTAGCTGCAATACATAAAGAGACATAGACGTCCGCTCACCGCGGCGCCGAGCGCAAACTGGCGTGAATTTAAGTGGCGCCAATATTTATACGAGCCGCGTGCGTTGTATGCTCGCACCCAAGTTAGAAACTAACTACATTAAAATTGCACTTTTCTGTGATTGGCTGATTTCAAATGTAAGCTCCCTTAATGTGTAACTTCTTGTAGCACTAAAATTGTAAATATAAATAGGCTAAGTTTATGCTGCAAATATACTCGTTTTCTACACTCATCGGAAGTTTTACTCTGCACCTCTGGACCTCTTCAGCTACAGTAGACCCTGCCTTACATTGGATCACGTCGGGGTCACCAATTTACTTTTCTTAATTAATTAAATGGTTTCTTGATTTAGTAATATGTTTATTATGTATAGAAGTCCTGTTTGTATTAAATATATATATATATATATATATATATATATATATATGAATCCCAAACTTTGATATAAAACAAATATAAATATTCAAGGGAAAAATGTATGACGTCTTGTTGACGTGTTGCTAGGTATTATTATTATTATTATTGTATACTCTTAAGGGTAGGCAGATAATAATATGTAAAATTATACCCACATTTCGCATTTATTTTAGGTCCCACGTAATAGGGGGCGAGCCTTTTGCATTTACCGCGGGCACATTGCCAGGTCCATGCTGTTACTCAGAATTCGAAAAAACTCAGTTTTGCCCGACCCGGGTATCGAACCCGGGAGCGATCAGCAGAAGCATACACTATGCACTGGATTACGGAGGCAGTCTTATGTTGTTATTCTGTAATTGCTCCACCATCTTGAAAACCACAACGAATTTTTACCGACTTCAAGAGGCGACAGTTCTCAATTCCATTCGCATTTTCTTTTCTTTTTGTAGTGTTGATCCCGACAGCTAGGTAGTAAGCAACGGCCGTCAGCGACACCTAAACTGAAAGTCGTCGATGCGACTGTAGTGATCTACAATGCAGGATGCCTCACCTGTTGTTCGCTTGGGATGCTAGGTGAGATAGCTTTCAAAGCATTTTGTTTATTGAGTGACTAGTAGAACAGTATTTGAAATACATAAGTGTTTATTACTTTAACGTTATTTTAACTGGAATTCTCCAGCACTGCCCGTATGGTACTTCGATATTAAATTAACACACTTTCGTATTAATAATATATATTTATATGGATTTTTTTCTATGAATGCGTCATTTTATCAGCAGAATGAAGAATAATGAAAAACTGACACAACTGTTTAGAATTGTCTTTTGCTTTAGATCATTCATTTAATCCCTATGTCCCCAGGAAGAAGTCCGACGTCAAAGCATTTGTTAGTACAACAACATAGTTCGTCCAAAATGTTTCCAACACAGTCAAAGGGAATGTCAACGACGTGAAGTAAATAATGAAATGCAGTCTCGGTACCGCGGTGTTTGTTTGCTAAGTGACTTTTGTAATGTAAATGGTGTTGGGACATTAAGTGGAGTTGCAGTTCAGGTGTTCTGTGAATTTTATGAAGATTTTGGTATCTACATTCATTACGCTAATGGAGATCTCGAAAAGTGACGTGTGAGATCTCGAAAAGTGAGTGAGTAAAGACAATTGTTGTTTTCTTTTTTTTTACTATAATATTATGTTACATGTTATGTGGTATTCGTATTTATAAGTAGGTAATAAGAGCGTATCTCGCCAACAAGCGAATGGGCTTGGCGAGTAAAATTAATATTGTTAAATATGTACAATACCATTTATATATAAATAAAAAAATAAAAAATATTATTATTAAACAGCACATTAGGGGTGTTTCTTCTTTGGTAATATCGGAATGACAAGAAGTGTTGAAAGGAAGTCCTATAGAACTATACGAGTAAGAAAACAGACAGGCTCATCGTGATGCTCATAATTATGGTCGAATTTTGGTTTTAAAAGTTTCGTCGCTTCACATAGCACGGCATTTTAAATACAATTAACCTAACATAACTTCACGCCTGTTATCCCCGAAGTGGTCAGCAGAGGTGTATTATACACCCACATATCGCCAGTTATGTTTAGGTCCCAATATAATATGGGGCGAGCCTATTGCCATCTACCGGGCACATTATTAAGCGAGCGACATTTTAAATACACACATACGAGTAGCTTCGAAAAGTCAGAGGTGTGTGCCCGGGGTACCTGGGGATCGAACCCGAGACCATCGTCTCAGCAGTCCGTTACGTACACCACTAGACTATCGCCGCTTAAGTACAATTATATTTCTATAATATACGTGGGACACTCAGAAAGTTTTGCGACACTAAAAAAACTGTTCTTTAAGTTAATATATGTTTATTATAAATATATCTTTTCGAAGTACTCTCCACCAGCCTCTATACAAAGTTTCATGCATCTGAACCAGTTTTCGAAACACTTTTTCCAGTCTGCCGCAGACACCTCGTTTACAGCCTGCTCGCGCTCGAAGTTTCGTCTAAAATAGGAATACTTACCATGGTCTAAAACAACCTTTTTCTTCCTTTGAATTCCTTTAAATCAAATACTCTTACATCAGTCAATCATTGCAACATACAGACCTAAGTACTATGTACGGTCGCGGTCTAAAAATGTTTACCACTTTTCAAATTACATTCTTTGTCATGCTGGGTTCAGCAAGGTCTAAAATGCTATATCTGAGTACTTATTACTTTTCAATCATTGGCAAGGCATCGGTTCAAACAAAAAGAGTATGAATATTTTTAGGTCGATGAAAAAATTTGACATAATGACAGAAAATCATTTATTTTGCTGTAAAAGTTCTGTATTTTAATATTATTATAAAAGCACTAACTTATTGTAATAAAATGGTACTATCTACACAAAAGCTCTCTTATGTGCTCAGCATGCGCTTTAACGTGACTAGCATACCATCCACTATCATTATAGCTCACAGTCTGACCGTGCCCTGATTTTCGCTAGACGATAATTATCATCATCATCACCCTAGCATTTTCTTAGTTGCATCCCAAGCTTGCGCTTCGGGGCCCAGGGCCTGCTATTACTGGTCTACCGAGATTCGTCTGTTTATCAGTTTTTACACGGAGCGTCTGCCATCTTACAGCATTCTAAGGTTAGACCAGTAGTCAGTAGGTATATTTGAGGGCACTGACTTCCCACTTATGACTGCCATATATCATGACAGCCGGGACTGCTTAACGTGCTTTCTGATGCACGGAGGTGAAACACCGCCAACTTCGGGCTAATTATTAGGAATTTCTTGACAGAAATGCCTAATAACTTGTCACTAAGAAATTCTTAACAGAAAACCTTAGCAACATTTTCCGAGCCCGACCCCCGAATCGAACCCGAGACCTCATGATCAGCTGTCGTATGCAGACCAACGAGGCAGTCTTACGCTAGACGATATATTAAATATTGTATTCTTTTCAAAAAGGTTTTATATTCAGGATGTTGTATTTTCGCCATCCCTTTCATTATAATCTGTCAATGTAAAAGTCATTTGATAAACTTATTTATTACAAATACCGAAATCGTAAATAGCAAGTTGAAATTAACATTATTTGAAGATTACAAATATTTTAGTTTCAGTGTAAATATCACGCTTGTAATTAAATGAACGTATATTATAAATGTGGAATAATAAATCGTTATTGACACCAGTTGCTACGCAACGCATGTTATCATAGATTGGTTGCCTAATACAATATCGTCGTCCTTGTGTCATTGATGTGTTCATGACATGGAAGAATAACTAAAGCATGGAATGAACGATATTTTTATGAACAAATTGAATATAGCTACACTCTTCACTCATATGACAAATTAGAGTTGCCAGCAGAAGATGGCACTATGTTTGTCAGCTAGGGCTAAAGACCATTTGAAGACAAATTTCGTAACTTTTTAATTTTTTAGTGATTGAGCAAATCCGCTATCGATATCGATCAAAGTTTCAATATAGGTTCAAAATCAAACAGACTTGTAAAAGTAAGTATGTACATGTTATACATTCCGTAAGTTTGTGTCCACAGCAGTCAGAACGCTAGTTAATGGATAGTATTTATATAATTATTACACAAACTTGCATTTTTAAACTGAACTTATATATTTTTGTTTCAAATGGGTACTCAGTAGAACAGGCGTTATTTTCTAATTTTCATGGTATTTTTCTTTACGTATCAACAGCCTTTTCCAGTCCACTGCTGGTCTTAAACCTTCCGTTGTGGAGGTTTGGCCTACTATTATACCACACTAGCCAGACGTATTCGTATAGGGTTTTATTTCGAGATTTAGCAAAAAAAATTTTACTACAGTATTAACGACTTTTTGGATGACACATTTTAATCGAACTATTAATGCACCAGTGACTTATGATTTTTATAATTATTTTATTAAGTATATTCTTTTTTATTTTATAATATTGACAATCTAAATATATGGACATTATTTTATGACATTTCATTAGCTTACATTATATTTAGCATTTAATTTAGTAAGTATTTTAATTCTTGACTTTTAATGTAATGAATTTATCACTATTAACAATTTCTTCTTTAATTAATATTTGAATCAATTCTTATAATTGCTTACATTATAGTCATTACTTATCATAATTTATATTAATTACATTTGTACGCCGTCATGGTAAAACATGTTGATACTCGCACTAATTAAAAATAAATAATGTAAAGGATATGTCATGTATATACTACACATGTTTAATGCAAATAAATTTATCTTTATCTTTATCTTTCCTTCTCTTGTGTTTCTTTTAGTCGCCTCATACGACACCCTCACCATTAATGTTTATTTATACTTATTTATAGTTAGTTTTTCAGCTGTAATGATAGCTGTAAGTGGGATTAATAAATATTAAATAAATAAATCATCACCCCCAAATAACATATTTTTATTAGAGAAAGCAAATAATTAAGAAAAAAGCAAAACTCATAGCTTAAGCATTATGATAACTGAGAATGGCATATCCAAATTAATTCTTTACAAGGATAGGACATAATCGACATGGATTTTATCAAGCAAAAAACATAAAAATTAACTTAAAATAGATAAATCAGACAAAATCTTCAATAGTCCCCAAAAGTTTGTTATTAACAATAATCACTTTTTATTGACATTTTCTCATTACATAGTGTAGGTAATACAAATCTATGTGTAAAAAATGTATGTGCGGGATCGGACAATTTTCGATCATACATGTGACACACAGAATATTTAGAGAGAAAAAAATTATGGCTAGACTAGCCCTTCGATTTTATCTTGGGATCGGCACATTATTAGTCCACTAGTCGAACAAGAACAATCAAGTTTTGGTCTCTGGGTAGATGACATTTAACAAAATTTCTTTCAAACGAAGATTCCCTTATTTTGATGCATAACCACTCAGTAGTCGTGACTATTAAAGTAGACAGTTCTTATCAAACCTTCAAATTACTGTCCTTTAAATATCTTTTACCTTTAAATATGTCTTTGTAGAGAATGATCAGATTTTTTCTATAGGTGCATTAATTTTTTTGTAATATGATGGATTCTAACAAGCTTCGGAATTCACTACTGTTGCTGATAGTTTAATTATTAGCAAGTAATTATTTAAACACTCACACTGATATGTTAAGAAGGGAGGAGCCATCTGTCATTACTATAAAAACGTTCCGCAGTAAAATGCTTGGAACAAATTCTGTGGTGCTTTCTAGGCACCCAATTTTCTCCACGACATACTGCAGCAATCCACTTATTTTATAAATCTTTATCACGTGCACATATAATCTAAAAAATAACGAGGTAAAAATATACGGTGGATAGACATATCGATAAGATTTTTTACAACACTTGAAAAGTCGATATAAATATTATACGACTAAATTCAAAATCATGATAGAACTCATAGACTAATATATTATATAACTGTTATAAAAGAAAAAATCACTAAGGTTACATAATTTGATGGCATAATATTGTCTAAATTGTATCTTACACGTCAGTTGACTGTGTTCAATTTGGGAGTACTAGGACGGTCTCTATGTATATTATCCAATCTCTTTGGTTCATGATGATGCCAATCGGAGAACTATCAAATGTCAAAAAAACCGTTTCACTTGTGCGAACTCAATTATATATTGCATATTTTTTTAATAATATATATGTATATTGGAGCGGGTCTAAGTGAAAGCACCTTTTGAAAACGACAGCTTCTTTATTCATGAACTTCTTACAGATATCACCGTATAATATAACAACGTAGTTAGCGTCTTCCATCAAAAAAAGTCACCCTCGTAATGTCTCATTCCAGGAAGTGGTATGAGCAAGATCATAGACAATAGTTCCGTACGGACACGTTCACAATTAGTTTATTCTTAAAGTAACAATGCGTTCACATTACTTAAATTGCAAAAGAGAAAAATAAAATCCTACAACTCGGCCGTCCTGCCGAACAGTCTGGCCTCAGACTGGTTGTTACACAATTACTAAGTACACTGTATTAGAAGAAAAAGTTACACAGTTAAACACAATAATATTATTATTGCACAAGGCAGTATACAATGAGACAACAGCAGGGTAAACAGGCTCCTGAACCTAAATGTAGAATATTATTCTAATAACACTTTATAACTGAATTTTCCAAGAGAAAACATACAATACTGAAAAAAAGTCAGTAATATTCAGTTGCAGTACAACCTATCTAGATACACAATAAAACAAGTAAAATACACAATAAAATAGGCAATATTTTTTATTTTTTATTATTTGAAGCGGTGAGGAGAAGAATGAATCCAAGCGAGCACTACTTTGGAGTCAGAAAATGCGTATATTTTATTAATAGGGTAGTGGGGCAAAACTGTGTCTTAAACCTTGCGGAGCAACTGAGACAGCAGAAGGGCCGCGCACAACTTCAGCCTTGCGACCGAAATGGTTTTAATATAAAACTAACTGCACAAGTAGTTAGAACCAATGCGAACTTGCAGATATATGACTCCGCCGTAAGCACGCTCGCTGGCGTCAGCGAAACCTATTAAGTTGAAGGTACATCTATATACCAACCCAAAATGACGCGGAATAGTAATTTGATTGCGCGCGGTAAGGTCAATACAAAACTGGCCCCAAGCGGCGACAATATGGTCAGGGGGTGTTTCATCCCACTCACACTTTGATAGCCAAAGTTCCTTGATCAAGAGCTTGGCGTACAAAATTGTGGGAGCCACAAAACCCATTATGTCCCATAGTCGAGCCACTGTGGACAGCATAGTGCGTTTGGTGCACTTATCATCTGGCGGTGAGACGAAAACTATCACAGGATTTGTCCCAGCGTAAACCGAGAACTTTATGCGGTACAGACTTCTCAAACTCAATGTCTGGAGAAGCTTTATGAGAATCTGGTATGCGTGCGAGAACCTCCTTAGAGTTGCTTGTCCATTTGACAAGATCAAACTGGCCTCGCTTGAAAAGCTGAATAAGCTCTTCACAAAGCGTAATTGCTAGCGGAACGGATATGACACTACAGACGATGTCATCCATATACAAAGCGGAAGTAGCAGCAGCTGCTGCGGCGGGAAAGTGTTCGCCTTCATCAGCGATCAACTGGCAAACAACTCGTAACGCGTGATATGGGCTAGATTTGAGTCCAAAACTAACACGATTGAACTGATACACGGATAAAGGTTCCTTATTGTCAAAACGATAAAAAATCCGTTGAAATCTACGGTCAGATTTGCAAACGCCGATATTGAGGAACATTTGGTGGCAATCAGCTGACAGAGCGATTTGGAAAAGACGAAACTTTATTATGATGTTAAATACTGTTAAATAATGTCATTAATCGACTGACCCGATGTAGTCTTACAACTAGCATCTAAAACCACACGAAGTTTAGTAGAGGTTTTATCTTCGCGAACTACGTCGTGATGCGGGATATAATATGAGGGAAGAGAGTTGCCCTCGTTGTTTACAACTACACTCAAAAAACCTTTATCTATGTAGTCACGAATGACGTCATTGTAGGCGCTGCGTAACTTAAGTGATGCATCAAGTTTACGTTCTAAACAATGGAAACGTCTAAGCGCAGCAGCGTACGAGTCGCCTAACGAATAAGGGTCACCATAGAATGGCAACGCCACAACGTATCTGCCACCGTCGTCACGAACAGTGGTAGCGCGGAAATGTTGTTCACACTCGAGATCCTTACGGCTCATCGAGGGCGGTGCGGTAATCTCTTCGAGCTCCCAAAATCGCTTGAGAAGAGAATCAATATTATTTTCTTGAAGAACAGAACAACAACAAGACGTAATATATTGAGAAGTATGTAACGTAGGTACGGTACCCATAATCACATACCCAAATACCGTCTCAATAGCGGGCGGTAAATTATATTGCTCACTACGTACCACTTTAGTTAGTAGCAAGTGCGGGAATATTGCAGCTCCGATCAAAAAATTAATGTCTGCCGGATTCACAAACTCCGAGTCCGCTAGCGGCAATGACTCGAGATGAGTGAGTAATGCTACGTCTACATTAGCGTTCGGCAATGCGTCCGTGATACGCTCCACGATAAGCGAAGAAATGTTAAAGTTAATATTCCTATCAAAACGTGAATATATTTTAACATCTACGGAACCCTTGCAATGTTTTTCTGAACCGCCGATCCCTTTGACTACTAAGTCAGTATTTTTAAAGTTATTCCACAATCCGAGGCGTTTGAAACAATCCGAAGTTATGAAATTGCTCTGAGATGCGCTATCTAGCAGACAACGTACCATGTGCGGCGATCCATTAATATCATAAACGATAACTATAAAATTTAAATGAATCCGGCTCGATGGACCAAAAAATGGTTCGGCGTTACACCGAAACCGAAGGTTCTAGGCGATTTGGAGAAGGATTAATATTGTGGACTGTATGAGGGCGAGTTCTGCTCGCCTAGAAAGGATAAGGGAAGAGGAGTGTAAGTGGGTATAGGATATTCTAAGGACACGCCTTACCTTGACAAAATGGCGGCCCCCTGGTGTCTTCGTCCTGGTATCTTCGTCCTGGTGTCTTTGAGAAGTCGGGCTGTACGCTGATCACTCCGTCTGGATCCAACCCAGAACTACACAAATCACTTCACTCGCGGGCGGTTTATTGCGTTTTATGGAATAAAGCGGTAAAAATATAGCGGTGCGGTACATGTGCTCAGCGCGACACGGATTATTCTCGACTGTCTCTCGCGTCGATGAACGCGGCGACGAATCAGCGAAAGGCCTGCCCCTTGTAGGGAATGGGATAGACAGGGACGGAAACAAAAGGCATCGCTCGCATTGGACAAGCAAGCGAAGAACGATTGACGTCGATGTAATTAGTTATCGATAGGAAGGTAGATGGCACTACCAGCATACATTGAGAAGGGTTACACTGATCTGGCCATTGACTTTGTTATTTTTAAACACATTAAGATACCAGGTATAACATTAAAAAAAAATAAACCCTACCATCTGAGATTGATAAATGGGAGGTGAATTAAGGCCATCTTTTCATAAAATCTACAGCTGATGTAGTCTTCCTCGGTCCCTCCTTACCTCTATCTATCTTTTCCACCTCATAGCGATCCTTTCCTAATTCCTCGGTGATTCTATATGGTCCATAGAATTTCGGTTTTAATTTTAACGCATTCCCAAACTGTGTTCTTTGTATTGCTACCAAATCTCCTCGTTTGTACTTCTCTCCTTCTTTCCGATTTTTATCAAATGTCCTTTTATTCTCTTCCTGAATCCTTAATATTTGTGCTTTAGCTTCTTTTCTTAATTCATCTCTCTTATGCGTGAACTCTATCCTACTTTCTTCTTCCAAAAACTCTAAAATTTTTATGTCTTCTTTCATTCTGAGTTTAACTCCGGTTAAAAGCTCAAATGGCGTAGTATTAATGGACCGTTGATAAGTACTATTGATGACTCCTTGTAGTTTACTAACATGCTTATACCAATGACCAGGCTCTTCTATGCACATCTTGGTTAAAGTAGAAATAATGATACGATTAATTCTTACCACTTGACCATTGCCACGAGGAATTCCAGTTGTTATGGTAACATGTTCAATCGCCTGTTCCTGGCAATACTCTTGAAATTCTTTCCCGGTAAAAGCTGTGTCTCGATCGGTTACTAGTCTCCCTGGGTTACCATAGTCTTTTTGATGCTTGAGTTTCTCAACAGTTTCTTTTGCAGTCACGGTCTTAACAGGGTAAATCCAGACAAACTTGGTGTACCCATCAATTACAGTTAGAATATAATTATACATTTTCTTTGTAGCGTCCAATGGTCCTAGATGGTCGCAGTGTCACTACACTGCGACCATCTAGGACCATTGGACGCTTCGAAGACCATTATCCAACGGTAGTTCTCCTTTGTCAATGGGATGTAAAAAGCCTTCCTTTTTAGCAGACTTTCTGCTTGCCAATAAACATGGCACACACATAGAGATAACTTTATCAATTTTATGATCCAACCTTGCTATATAATAATCTTTTTCTAAAATATCTTTAATCTTCTTTTTACCAAAGGGACCCATTTCATGAGTCTTCTGAATCATTTCCATGTCCATAAATTCAGGGACCACCAACTTTTTCTGTACACTTTTGTAAATAATTTCATTTTCCAAAAAATAATCTTCATACTCATTTTCTTTAAGAACTTCTTTTATTATCTTTAACTTGTCATCTTCTTCTTGCGCTTTCCTTATTCTAGCCTGTAGTTCAACATTAACTATATTCACATATCTGCTTAGCGCATCCACATGCTGCATCTTATCACCAAATCTATGTTCTATAGAATAGTCAAAATCCTGTAAGTACAGTATCCATCGAGCTACTTTTGCAGATACATCTTTTTTGGTTAAAGTCTTCTGAAATGCTTCGCAGTTGGTCACAATCTTGAAATGAATTCCTATAAGATATCTTCGAATTTTTTTCACACCTTCTATTACAGCTAAAGCCTCGAGCTCATAACTGCTACACTTCTGCTGAGGTTCTGTTGTTTTTCTACTCATGTAGTGGACTGGATGTAAGCTACCATTGTTGGGATCTTTTTGCATTAAAATTGCTGCATATCCATATTTGGAGGCTGCAGTTCAGTATCCAATTGCATGTCGAATATTTTCAAAATAGGTTCACAACTTAATTTCAGTTTTAATTCTTCAAAAGCTCGTCTTTGCATATCACCAAAATGTATCACCAACAACAAACAAACATCACCAAAATGAAATTCACTGTCTTTTTTCAGTAATTCAGTTAAGGGTTTAGCCACTAATGCATAATTTTGAATAAATTTTCTGAAATATGAAGCTATGAACCTCCTTCAAGTTTTTAGGCACTGGGAATGTCATAACAGCTTTAGTTTTTTCTATGGAGGGCTTCACTGTTCCATTTGATATGATATGCCCTAGATACTCAGCAGAACGTTGGAGAATTTGTGACTTCTTCCAATTGATTTCAAGCCCATATTTAGCAGCAACTTTTAACACATCCTTAAGCCTCTGTAAACCTTCTTTTTCATCTTCTGAAAGTATTATTATATCGTAGATGAAAATCAACACAACTCCATTCCTAATAAAATCTGCAAATATAATGTTAATGTACCGTGTGAAGTATTTTGTACACATTGATAGCCCAAAAGTTGCTCTTAGGAATTCGTACTGGCCTTCTGGGTTACTTGTCACAAAAGCTGTATACTTCACAGAGTCTTCTTCGATGGGCAGATGGAAAAATCCATTTTTCAAGTCAAGGGTACTGAACACTTTCACTTTACACAATTTATCGATGTGGTCTTCGATTACTGGCAGTGGATATTCATCCTTTACCATCTTTTGATAATTTTTTCTGTAATCTACACAAATTCGTATACTCCCATCTTTTTTCTTAACCAGTACTAACGGACTAGCATACTCTGACCGACTAGGACGAATAACTCCCTTAGCTAACCAATCATCAATTTGCTGCTTGACTACACTCTCTTCAGGTAAAGCTAATCTCCTTGATCGTTGTGACACAGGTATATCATCTTTCAAAATAATTTTCAATTTTATTGGAGCTTCTTTCATCTTTACTGGCTTGTAATTGCGGTAGTAGAGCCTTGCTGATTTCAGCATGAATGGGCCGGCTCGACCGGGGAAATACTACCCTCTCACAGAAAATCGGCGTAAAGTAACAGTACCTAAACTGTTGCGTTTCGTTCGGTGAGTGAGAGTACCGGAGGCCCTATCCCCTATTCCTTCTCCCTCATCCCACTCCTCATCCTATCCCTTTTCCCAACCCCAAGGGGCGGCAACGCACTTGTGACTCTTGCGGTGTTGCTTGTGTCCATGGGCGGCGGTAATTGCTTACCATCAGGCAATCCGTCTGCTCGTTTGCCGCCTATTATTATAAAGAAAAAAAAAAACTATAATTTCTTGAATAGTTGAACTCTGGTCGTCATAGCTGGAAAACACACAAATAGCATTTTGGTATGAGCTATCATACCACTGAGGCCTTACTTTAACTGAACCTTTATCAATCACAGTGATAGTATTTATTAAAAATGGCTGACCTAGAATTATTTCATATGGCGTGACCTTAGTAGGAACTATATGGAAACAAATATTGTAACTATGACCATCAATGATCAAATCAGTGTAAAACTTACCAATAGAAAACACTCTGCAGGCTCCCAAGCCAGTCAACGACATTTCTTGAGGTTCGTATGTCATATTTAACTTCGAAAACAACCCGTAAGTAACTAAATTTACATCGCTACCAGTGTTAATTAAACAGTTTACCGTAAGATCACATATTTTAACCTTTTTCACACTATTATTTATAACCGAAACACTTTTGTTTACGTTTACGTTTGACACTGATTACTGAACCGCGAAGTGAATGGATCGACCGAACTGTCAATTGACGCGTGTTCACTCACTCGCTCCTTGGAATCGCTGCTAGCTTCAGACGCGTTCGTCGCGCCCTCTGGTGAATGATATTGGACGAACATCGATCGGCGATCTGACTTCCCGCTCGCGCCATAGCTTTGATACGATGATTTTCGTTCCTTAGCCGCCATCTTGCACTCCGTCCCAATATGACCAAATTCATTGCATTTGAAACATTTTACTCCTTTCGTACACGAGTTGGCCATATGATCTTTTTCACCACACTTGTAACAACGCAAACCCGTCGTTTTTGGATGTTCTTGTGCCTTATTTTTCACTACATCACGTTGTCTTGCGGACCCTGCCATCTTTGTTTTCTGTTTAAATGCCTCGTATAAAGTTAATTTTTCTTTCAATGCAGCGTACGACGTAACACCATAGAATAACAATTTATTAGACTCGTAGTCAGAAATTCCATCGACTATATATTGAATAGCCACGTAGTCGGGGAACCTCGCCCTTTTTCCTAATTCTTTCATAACAAGCATGTACCAATAATAGGTTTCACTAGCTTGCTTTTTCCGCTTACTCATAATCTCGTGCATTTGCTTGGTATTTATCAGCTCCGGGAACTCTTTGAGCAAAGCCACCTTGAGTTCATCGTGTTCATGTTTTGAACGCTTTTTCCGTTTCTAGCCATAATTCCGCCGTGCTGGATAGACAACGTCGCGCTATTACAAGTTTTTGATACGGGCTCCATCCAAATATTTCAGCATTGTCCTCTAAATCCTGTGTCCATTTTACGGAAGAGTACGTCATGTCGTCCCCCGTAAATTTTGGAATAGCATCAATCATATAGAATGGATTGTACTTGCCGTCATTATTCTTTGGTTTCTCCGCCATCGTTCGTCGGAATGTGCGAAATGTGGACAAGATGTTTGTGGATATGATTTGATGTCGGCCGGTGAACGCACCCACGCCGCGCGGTGCCTCTGCGCTGACGTTGTGAAAATTTTGCAAAACTTCGTCGTTACTTAGACCCAATCCCGAACGAGAATTTGTAGGAGCGAGTCTAAGTGAAAGCACCTTTTAAAAACGACAACTTCTTTATTCATGAACTTCTTACAGATATCACCGTATAATATAACAACGTAGTTAGCGTCTTCCATCAAAAAAAGTCACCCTCGTAATGTCTCATTCCAGGAAGTGGTATGAGCAAGATCATAGACAATAGTTCCGCTCGGAAACGTTCACAATTAGTTTATTCTTATAGTAACAATGCGTTCACATTACTTAAATTGCAAAAGAGAAAAAAAATATCCTACATGTATGTACATAAATCTAAGAATAAAAAGTTAATTTATTTCTCTATAATATTTCTTTTAATCCATCTGCATTATATAAAGACTAATAAGGATATATTGACTGATTAAATTAAACGTAAAATAATGTTAACTCGAAAACAGATTTGAACGAAGACCATTGCCAATGCGTAAAATGGAACATCGTAAATAGATGGTAGTTGTGATGTGTTCAAAACATGTTAATACGTTTACCTTTTACGTAGAATTAGTGCAAAGAATTACTCATAAATATTTTTCCTGGGTAATTATACTGGGTAATTCCTGGGTAATAATTACACTTATCACAATGTTAAAATAATTTAACATTGTGATAAGTGTAATTAAGATACAGTTAAATTAGCTGAATTTTAAGATTTATTTCATCCATATACATAGTTCTTCGTAGCGGTCTGTTTGTCCATCCACTAGGCTGTAGTTAATTTTTTTATCAAAATCTGCTAGAGACAAAATAATTGTCAACTAGAATAGCAACAGTTATCTCTAAACTGTACATATTCATCGATGCGGCATTACATCTGCATCAGCTTACGTAATCAGACGCTGAGCAAACACTGTCTGTGATCCCAGTTTATTGCCAGTATTCGTTACCTAGCATTGTAACTATCGCTGCGTAACGATGCAATATGCACGGCTGACTTTATTGTTTTGTGTAGCTCCTTGATTGAGAATATCGAGCTGTGTATATTTGATATAAAAATTGTAGTGACGTATACACTGTTGAATTTAGTTGTGACATCTATACATATACTATGAAGCTGAAGAGTTAGTTTGTTTGAACGCGTTAATCTCAGGAACTACTTATTCGACAGCGCCAGCGGAGGGAAGGGAATCGCATGAGCATACCATATATATATATATATATATATATATATATATATATATATATATATACGGCGCTACCCCCCGACGGGTATTGGCCCGCCAGATGGTCAGGCGGGCCCCGAACAAAATTCCCTTGGCGGTGGAATAAGGTGTTGGGCTCCGCCGCCAAAACACTCAGCGGCCGCAGAGGATAGGGAGGACGGCAACGCAATACCAAATCTCCTCTTTCTCTGCGGCCCACCGCGACGTATCGAATGGTGCGCCCCCATTTGGTCGCGGGAGATAGGGCACGCGGCAACGCAACACCGACACGCCTCTCCTCCCGTGACCGCGCCCAACTGCGAGGGAGAGACAGAACTGTCCCCCGCACCCACACCGTTGGACGCATCCTGCGCAGGACCCTCTGAGCCCCCGCGGAGCGTCCACTTTTGGGATCTCTCTTAGCTTCACCGCGAGTGTCCAATCCACAGTTACTGAGCCACCTTGTCGTGGTGGGGGACCACGACAAGGTGAAGATCCTACAGGGGGGGGGGAGCATGCTTATCTGATTATCATAGAACAGGCTCTGCTTATGGGTCAAGAAAGAAGAAGATTATGATAAGAACAAAGATCTCTCTCATGTGTTGAAGATAGAAATTGGAAATATGAGGTGAGATAAGTCAGCGGAGAAGGAGACTTGAGAATAGAGAAGAGAGTAGTAAGAGCACGCAAACACCGGCGCTGTCGAATTGGTAACCAATTGAGTTCAACGATAAGAAGAGACAGGGTCATAATTACGAAGATTATAGATGAATCGAATGCAGTTATTGAGAAGTAGGTCGTACTTATTGAGAAGTTCTGCATTCAGGTCGTAATAGCACATATCACCATAGTCGATCGTGGGAAATATTAGAGCCTGCACAAGCATTGTCTTGGTCTTGGAAGAGAATACATACTCCCATCAGATTCCTCATGCATGCTCTTCTGTTCAGGGTGCTTCTAACCTGTCCTGTTTTTAGGATGTCTCCAATCTGGTCAGAGAACGTCCGCCTAGGTCTTCCCCTTCGTCCTGTCCCTTCCACATTTGCCTTATATATCTGCTTGGTCAGTCTTTCGTCATCCATCCTCTCCACGTTCCCAAACCATCTTAGCATGCCTTTCTCGATGCTTGTCACTACATCTTCTTTTACCCCACAACACTCTCTTATCACACAATTCTTTACTCTGTCAGTCAAAGAAACACCACACATACTTCGCAGTGCTCTCATTTCTACAGCATTTATTCTACCTTCATGACTCTTCTGCTATACCCAACTATCACTACCATACATAAGAGTAGGTACTAACACCCCTTTATGGACAGCCAAACGTGCCTTTTTGGACACGTTTTGGCTATTCATAAACGCCTTCAGAGCTCCATTCACTCTATCACCTGCATTAACTCTTCTTTCAATATCTTCTACATTCTTACCATCTCTTGTAAACAGCGTACCTAAATATACAAACTCATTCACTTGATCCACTCGCTGTCCATCGATCATAACATTACAAGCCGTAACGCATTCCTCCTTTTCAAAAACCATAACTTTCGTTTTACTTACATTCACTTTCATTCCTTTCCTCTCTTACGCACCATGCATGATTGTTACCATCTCCTGCAACTCCTCCGCTGAAGACGCAAGTATAACCTGATCATCAGCATAAAGGAGGCATTTGACAAGTAACTTATTCATCCTTAATCCACAGTCACTATTTTTCAAATCTTGCAAACAACTGTCTATGAAGAGGTTGAACAGCCACGGCGACGCTACACATCCCTGTTTAACACCTGTCTCGATGGTAAACCAATCCGTATACGACCCATTTATCCTCACACAAGCTCTAGAATCTTCATAAAGGGATTTCAGAGCTCGTATGAGGCTGCTGTTTACCCCATACATCGACAGTACCGACCACATTTCATTCCTCACCACTTTATCGTAAGCCTTTTCCAAATCCACGAATGCGCAGTAGAACTTTTGACCTTTGGCCAAGAATTTTTAAGAAAAGACTTGATCCGTGCATCCCATACCCTTTCGGAATCCTGCTTGTACATCCAATATTTTCTTGTCGGTTACTTCCATAACTCTTTCAATCAGTACCTTCGCATACAATTTGCCAACAATGCTGCAGTAAGACTATAATATTATATAATGGTTTTATCATTATTTTACTATCTGTTGTCTTTAAAATAAACCAGTTAAGTGCGAGTCGGACTCGCGCACCGAGGGTTCCGTACAAAACTGTAGGTATAAATAATTATTTAAAAAATTGGGCAAGTGCGAGTCGGACTCGCGCACGAAGGGTTCCGTACCATCATCTATAAAAGAAAATCACGTTCGTTGTATACTTAAATACTTTTTAAGTTTCTACCTGTTTATTAAGATCGAGTAACAAATTTTACACAGTTATATACAGTTGTATGGGAGCACCCTTTATTATTTACTTTTTTATTATTTTAATATTTATTTTGAAAGGTAATATACAACTACATATTCTGTGAAAATTTAAAGCGTCTACCTGTTACAGTTAGTAATTTTGAGCAAAATTACGAAAATGTATGAAAACGTTTTTTGTATGGGACCCTCCCTTAATATTTTCATTTTTCTATTTTTAGTATTTGTTGTTATAGCGGCAACTGAAATACATAATTTATGTAAATTTCAGCTTTCTAGCTATCACGGTTTATAAGATACAGCCTGGTGACAGACAGACGGACAGACAGACAGCGGAGGCTTAGTAATAGGGTCCCGATTTTTACCTTTTAGGTACGGCAAAAAATATGTGATGTAACAAAACAATTTTTGTGTTTTCGAATTTGCTATGTGCTATAAAACGTTGCTATATGCCAAATTTCAAGATTCTAAATCAGCTGAAAGTACCCTTTAGTTTTGACTTGAGCATTTGATATGAATTTAAATTTTATAGCTCTACGGGTTCATGATGAGCCCTTAAACTTATCTCAATAATTATTAAAAATATTTTAATTATAATAATATGATATAACAAAAAAATTACGGGTTTGCAATTTTTCCTTTATCTGTTCTATAAGACGTTGGTTCGTACCAAATTTGATGACCAAGAATCTGAGTTTTACGGGAAGTACCCTGTAAGTTTTGATTCCATTGCCAGTACTTGCGAGTTTAAAAATATATATAGAAAGAAGTTTGATTTTGTTACAGCTTAAAGGTATTATAGACCAAAGTATTTGATATGAATTTCAATTTAATAACTTTACGCTTTTATGAGAAGAGGGGTAGTAACTTTAAAATTAATACAATTTTTTTTTTTATGATGTAGGTTTTGATTTCCTTGCGAGTTTCGAAAGAACAATGCCCATTTCTTGCCCAGTTTGGAACTCATAAACAGCCCAATAGAGTTTCAATTAGTTGTTGAATAATCCTTTTTATTTATAACTTAATTTATAGGCATTACTAGAAGTGTGCCGTGAAAGTTATTCAATAAATATGTTTAAAAAGATAAATTAACGTCTAAATAGATCCAAAACGTAATATATCAGAAGTTAAAGAAATCATAATAATAAATCTATGATCACTTCTTCTTAATCGATTTCACATTTTCTCTACGCAAAATCATTTTAGTGACTAGCAAATCTTTACTTAGTCCTTAAACTTTTGATGCGTATATTTTAAGGCATATTTGCTATTAAATACAAATAAGTTCGATTATGAACCAAATATTTAGATTGATAACCTATGTCCGAAGTCTACATCGATTAATCACTATTATTTAAAAACTGCAATATGGCAACACCTTTTTTACTCTTAGTAAATGTCAATAATGTCATATGCAATTTATTTTGTTTGTTATTTGCTCCTGCGCATTGTGAATGCTTTTCATGTTTTTGGATCGGATTTTACGACTTTTGGCTTTTTCTTTCGTATTTCTACCCTTACCAAACTATTAACTCATTCTTTTCTACTCAAAAGAACGAAACACTTTTACTATCCTAACAAAATTATGTACATACCTAATGTTTTTGAGCTTATTAAAGTACTTCTTGTAATAAAATTATGAACGTGGTGGACCTCTAATCATTCTCAAAATTCTAGTTTAACACTTTTTTATCTAATGCAATAACAACTACCACAATTTTTTACTGTCCACATCTGGGCCGGCGTCTCTAAGAAAAATGGGCATTGTTCTTTGTGGCAATTTGCAGCATAAACGGCTGTATCTTTTGATTGCGTTGGCTTAGAAGTTTGATTTTCAAGGAACAGTAGACTTGACTATTTGGTATAAATTGCAGTTTGATACCTCCACGCGTTTCTGAGAAAAAGGGTCTTGACAGACGGACAACTAAGTGATCCTATTAGAGTTCCCTTTTTTCATTTCGAGGTACGGAACCCTAAAAATTACCGTCAGATATACTTTGCACGCAACAGTCACCATACATCATATTTATTGTATCATGGGTCACTTATAACAAGTGAAAGAGCTGTAAAGAAATTTTCTTTTCTCATATTTATTATTAAAGCTTTATCGTTGTACATGCCAAGAAACTTTTGCTTCTATCAAGCTTTAATGGACTAAATTATTAATGTTGACATGAATAACTTTCTTTGTGTTGAAATACAACAATAGTAACTTACATTTTTTTTTTATAGACTCACGCCTTTATCCCTGAAGGTTTAGGCAGAGGTGTAATGTTACACCCACAGTTTGCCGTGAATTTTAGATCCCACGTAATAGGGGGCGAGCCTATTGCCGTCATCGGGCACATCACCCGACTCTGTGCTGCTACTGAGAATGCGGAAAAACCCCAGTAACCCTTTTGCCCGGGCATCGACCCTGGGACCTCCGATCAGCAGTCGCATACGCTATCCACTGAACCACGGAGGCAGTCTAACTTACAAGTACTTATAACATTTTATCGTCAATAGTTTTTAATCTGCCTACGTGGTCCAGTGGATAGCGTATCCGTCTGATAATAAGGATAAGGGCAAAAGTGTTACTCAGCTTTTCTGAATTCTCAGTGGCAGCACGGAGTCTAGCAATGTGCCCGGTTGGCAATAGGGTCGCCCTCTATTACGTGGTACCTAAAATTCATATATGGCAAAATGTGCGTGTAATATTACATCTCTGCCTACCTTTCTGGGATACAGGCGTGAGACTTTAATAAAAATAAAAATAAGAAAGTATAACATTTTACCATCAATAGTTTTAAATGAAGAAAATATCAGTTAAGTTCCTAACAGCGAATTTTTCTCTGCGCCACTTATCAAGGTGCACGTGACTTGTGAACGGCATTGGCTTAAATATCCTTAAAGTTATATTTACTATGTTAAGGTTGTGTTTGTGTGTGTGCGCGATTGTGTTGATTGTTTCTCTTATTTATCTTATTTCTAGTTTTAGTTGAAGTCGTCGTGTCCGCGTCGATTAACTGCCATGCATTCCCGTGTCGCTATATTCTTTTACACGGTTAGTTTTAGGTAGTTGTCCACCATCCTGCTTGTTTTGTAGTGTTATCTCACGGGCACTCCACGTAAGAAACCTTAAAGGAAATGAAAATTTTATTCATACCGTTATACATACTGTTATCACAGCTGTTATAGTTATGTTGTTGTTGTTTATGTTATTGTTTGTTTATTCGCAATGCGCGGCGCGAGGCTTATTATGACATGCGCCCGCTGTGTGGTGCGCTGTGCCGCGGCTGTGCACTCGGGCAGCGTGTAGTCGCGTCGATGCCGACTCGGACACTGCCGAGTGCGAGAGATGCGCAGCCGCGGCCGGTTTTGCCTGCGCCCACGACGCCGTGCTCTCGTTCGATTCCCCGTTGATGTAGTTAATTTTTGTGTGTATACGTACCGTTTATAAATATTTATTATATGTACCTAGTAAAACGTAATGTTTATTTATTTGTTTAAATTATGTATGCATGATATTTATTCATATATTATTATTTAACTATTATGTTTATTAATTACTGCATTATTTTGTACCTAGTGTTGTTTAGTTTGACGCTTGCGTGAGTCACTCAAGGGCATAGTTGAAAATCAGCGTCAGGCATCTGCCTGACAAATGCTGAACTATGCCCTGTTCTGACACGCCACACTTATATATATTTCTAAATTGTTTTTATTGTTTTTTGTACTGTTTTTTTTTCATCGTGTTTTTTATTTGTGTGCGAGTTAAGAATAAAATTATTGTTTCTTTTTCTGTCTTTCTTTTCTATAAAAGAGCTGGAAATAGCCATAAATATGTCGGACGTATGTGCGTTTAAATGTTACTAGATTCACCCGCGGTTATTTAGGATTACTGTTCGGCACCCGTGGGTCATAGAGTAATGTTATATAGTTTTAACTTTCCTCGATAAATGGACTATCCAACGAAAAAAATAATTATTAAAATCGGTCTTGTAGCTGCTGAGATTAGCGCGATCAAGAAAACAAACAAATATACCTGTCAGCTGTATAGGTAATATTTATATAGTTTTGAGTGTGGCTAATATAATACCGGGATACGTAAGTATGTAAAGTCATGTTGAAAGAATAGCTCTTGTTTTATCAGCTGGTCGTTGTAGCGCTCGTCACGTGACTTGATTAGTCAAAACTATGTGTAGTTAAGCAACATTTGCACAGGTTACTACTTGTATAGGTGATCGTGTGGAGGGTAGGTACGTAAATTCGTCGGGCGCTCCAAAAACTCTTACACCATAGATAGTACTCACAAGATACTCACAAGAAAAAAAATGGAAGTTTTAAGAAAATAGCCCACTTACTGTTACGCCACATGCAAGGGTTTAATTTTGGAATGAAATAAATTTAATGTTTGTAAGAAAATATTGGTTATTATATATTATTAGGAAATATATATTGTGAAATAAAAGCATAAAAACAGTAAATACTAGGTCCAATAAACAACAGTATAAGAGAAGAGGAAACAATAATTGTTTTATTATTGGCACACCGAGCGCCTGCAAAGAAAATATACGCGCGTATACCGTTGTAACATCACTGCACAATGCACGTTGTTCCATTAAGGCGCTGTTATACCTCAGAAGCCGTGAAACACCTAATTTTTCGTCGCGCATCTAGCCATAACGGTACATATTAGAAACTAGCAAAAATTAGAGCTTAAAGTCAAAAGTCTGAACAAAAGACTTTTGAAAGAATTTTTCATGTACGTAAAATAGAATCACGGTAAAAAAATCACAAAATCGAGGCAGAAAATAATCTTTCGTCTCACTGTTTGCAATATTTTGATCGTAAGCTGTCATATTTTTTTTGATAATATTGTAGGTAATTTAATGAACTAAAGAATTACCCTATTTATTTTCATATTATACGTGTATATATTGTAAAATTAAATAAAATCTGCCAAACGTCTATGATTTTGACGCTCGGTAGATCCCATCAATATCAAACGTTTCAGCAATTTAAACCTTATTAGCATAAGCGGTGTACTGAGTGTCAGTTGCTAGTTTACGCCCCGCCTAGACCTCATCATTCGGCTATGAGCCCTGTGAGAGATAGGTCATGTCGCTTGCGTCTCCGCTGCACGAAATTTTACGTAAACCTGTTTGTTATTATAATACGCCGATTTGAGTTCGTAATTTCATGTTTTATGTTATAGACTGAATACTTTGAATCAAATAGGCTTTTCATGTAACTATGGGCACATATAATTAGGACCTAAGTTTATACTCTTGTTGCGTTTAATGTGTTATTGTTTCTGTGCTTATAAATATATAATTAGAAGAATAAAATATGGACAATTAGAGAAATGAAGTTCTACGAAGGATTTGTACAAGAAAGCGTCGTAATAAAATAGAAATTCATCCATGGCCAAGTGATTATGAAATATGTAACATTTTTACACAAATTATTTTCATAAGAGTCTTTTATGACTAACTATGTTACTTATATATTATCGATTATGCATAATATAATTATATAAATTATTCTCACAATACATAGCTGCCATAGTTTTCAAGTTTTGAAAGAGTAATAACATAAAATCGAATCATTTTATGTACCTATATTTCAAATTCATTAGCTTGTCAGAGCGCCTGGAGCGCTAAGATGCCGCGACGGCGAACAATAATGATGACAGCGCTAATATGGCGCTCCGCAATCCGCACACAAGCGGTAACGAATGTTGTATTATTGTGTTTTGAACATAAACCTTTTTAGGTACATCGGGTAAAACTTTGATTATTCATAAACTATTACGTATGTCTCAGTACATCTAATATCTTTTTAATTTCTAAAATCAATCATTTATAAGTAAGAAGGTAACTTGTCTGTTTGCTATAACACAAGATATAGTATTTTTTTAATAATAAAGTACGTAACTAATTATCATTATTGTAATTACAGTGAAGTTAAAGATAACAGTTCTGCAACGTCTTACACACATTTGACTGCAGTCATTCCTAACACGATCTGTTCAAGAGCTAGCCAAGAAATGCCAAACAATTTTCTTAACGAATTTGACTCAAATTCCGTATTGATAAGCAAAAATTACACGAGGGATAGCAGTGACTGGTTCGAATTGCGTAAGAATATGTAAACAGATTGAAATTTTTGTATAGTGGTAAAAAGAAGAGTTAACAGCAGTAAAGCCAACTTAGTAAAAATATTTTGTACAAATAAAATATTTGCAATGTAAAATCAGTTGCGCATGGAATCTAAAATGAACAACTGGCTTTGCAACAACTGGCGAAGCAAGAAAATGTAACAATCGAGCCTTGTGGATTATTCGATTATTGGTGCCACGCCAGATGGATTAATAGGTCCAAACACGATTGTGGAAATTTAATGTTCTAAAATTGCCTATAAGAATGGCCTGGAGAATAGTATAAGAGCAAATAAAATACAAATATGGAAACATGATAAATGTTATGAGGTGTGTAATGTGTGTATGCTAAATAAATAATATTTCATTTCATAAAAAAGTGAACTGACTAGTCTAAACAAATATTGTAATTGTTATTACCAAATTCAGGGGCAACGCCACGTTACACGCAAACAAAAGTGTTTATTTGCTGTGTGGAGTGGCGAAAGTATACCACTAAAAATAGAAATTATAGAAAGAGATGATGTTTACTGGGAGAAGCTTGTGGCGTTTTATATGAATTGGCAGTTGCCTGAAATTGTTGATTCTCGTCAAGCTCAAGGGATGGCATTGCGAGATCACGGAGAGGAAAATGTTTCATCAGTGCTTGAAATTTCTACAATACCAAGCCGTAAAAGGAAAGTAAATGAAACAGTGCCTCGTGAACAACAGCAAATAATAAGTATTGAAGCCTGTGATAAGGCTTCAATACACTGCCTTTAACATTCGATGAGAATAAAGAAAACCTGCCGGGTTGTAGCAGACAGCTAACTTTTGATGAGCTGTAAACTCTGTATTTCGTTAATAAATTATAAATGAATATAAATAAATATCTTTTAATATTTATTTTCTTTGAAACAACACATATTTGAAGCGAAAGAATTTTTTTATATTTTTCCATACAAACATGTATGACGAGAGCTAACGAAAAAGCAGTAACTCAAATTTTAATTCTATAATTTTCTAAGCGACATAGCAGTATCTCATGAATAAGGTATATCCACATATATTTTTGATGTTTCATCTATTTTGAAAAATAATAATGGGTTGGGTTTCGAAACGAGTCGCCTGAATTTGAGGGTATTGGTAGTGTAGGGGGCTTAAGGGAGTTCGTTTTAATCCCCTAAACGTAATTTTGGCTGCCGGAGTTGCGTCTAAATATTTTTAAATAATTTCCAAAATTTCATAAATACTTCGGCAATTATGCAAAACGGAACATAGTTTTTATACTTTAGTACAGTTTTACGAATGTAATTTTTAGGTTTTATGTGAAAAACTTGAAACGAAACGCAAAACTGCCATCTTGGAATGATCATATTGACAGCTAATGTCAAATTTGTGCGTCATTGCTTTCGAGTGCCTTGGGTTAGGTGCGACTGTAATAAGTAAATAAATAGGTTATGTTAGGTTCTCTTTTGACCCTTGATCCGAAAATAAGAGCCCTTCGTAGGGCTCCGACAACCTTAGTTTATTAAACTAGTGTGATGAATGTGGAAGTTGGCAGTGCCATACACACCGATGTTTGGAGATTTTTTTTTCAGAGGAAACCAAGTATTTCCGGCAAGTGAAAATGGTGAGGGGGTTTCAAGACCTCCCCTGCTCCCTCTCCAATCACTCACAACCCCTAAAAACGGCGACGTATTTCGAAACCTTTGCCATAATAATTATACCTATAATAATAAACATCCATAAATAAATAAAAGAAATCAACTTTTACTAAGCTTCAATTATCTCGTAACTCGCTTTAGTTGAGATACGGCTTTTGCGCTTAGTAGAGCAGTATTGTGTTTTTTAGGGTACCGTAGCCAAAAATTTTAAAAACGGAACCCTTATAGATTCGCAATGTCTATCTGTCTGTCCGCCCGTATGTCACAGCCAATTTATTGCAAAACAGATTTGAAAACTGACAGGAATGGAATTAGATGTAGGTATTCTATGAACTGCTTCACTATTTTTATACAAAAACAAAACAAACATAATAATGGCCTCTCCATACACGGAACTGACTTAATTATTTTTATCATCTTACGGCACGTAGGTATTTACCTACTTTCGTCAACATTTAATACCTATAACGTCTAATGTAAACCAGTTTTGCTCATGGCTGCACTGAGAACAAAAATTGCGCTATGTCTATATTGTAGAAACAGATTGATGTATGTAATATAAATTTTAATATCACTATCTCAATTCAATATGCTAAAACGTTTTGCTTGCGATTTGGAAATATTGGAATACGGATGTCGCCAGAATACGGCCGCACGAGAATGAAGGGGAGCGCCCCGCAGTAGACGGAGCTAAGCTCCCTTCACCTCCCCTGCTTCACCCCCTCATTTACCAAAACAGTCGCTTAGGACAGCGCCTTAAACGCCTACGCCGTGCAAAAGGCAATGAGAAAGAATATTGCATTAACATTTTTTATTGCTTGTGATAGATAGACTAGTTAGTTACCCACCGGATGGTAAGGGTTTATACCAACCGCTGTATACAAAAACATCTGTCACGAATATGAGAAAAGGAAAAGGATTAGAGGCGGCATGACGTAGAAGGAAAAGGAGAAAGGTTTCATGGTCAGGAAAAACAATCTTTTAACATTTGCATTAATGCCCTTTCTGGTAAGCTGACGGTCGTAAGTTCGATTTCCACGAAGGACAGAGAATCGTTTTGCTAAGAGCACAATTATTGTTAGTTCTTCATCGGGGTAAAAATAACAAAAAGTAACATGTATGTGTTTTGGAACATAATCACCATCGTTCCAGCGTAAACCTTGTTGATTAAAAGACTTTTACATTGGACTTTCCATCCACTTTGTAACATGACCAGATTTAAATTATTAGCTTTTTTACAGAGCGACCTTCGTCTGACCACAGCAATCCAAAGAGAAACGATAGATATAACATAGCTTGGAATGTCATTACATTCATGGTTACTGATTTCCTATACATCTTCATGGCAGCCAGGATTGACGGCGTAACGTGCTCTACAGGAAACGAGGCAAGCTATAACTAATTTGTTCTTGCGATGCCATCATCACAAACTATCAATTGTGTTTCAATATTAAAATCTTATTACATACAGTGGTTACAAAGGAACGGCCCATCACAAAACGTCATTATTCTAACTTTATAGCTCTTAAAGTTGCATATTTCTTCCTCTTTGCTTATTGCGCTGAAATATTCAACTTTCATAGCGAACTGCAATTTTACAACTGAGAAGAGAATACAGTTTTGATTATACCTTTGTTTCAAATTCATTGGAAGTTTTCCAAGTAATATACAGATGATTAAAGAATACGAAATAATGTGATTGTTTGCGAAGTAATCAATTTTGGATTTGCTGATGTTCGTTTCATTTATTAGATCATGCTTGCTTGGATGCTGCTTAAGAGAGTTGGTAATTGTGATAAAGAGTTATATTCTAAATTCTGTGACTACTCTTGTTAGGTAATTCGAGGAAAATAAAATGATGAGCATTGCAGATAATTATATTAGTTTTGAATCGTATTAAGGACACGTATGTTCTTACCTTTGTTTCGAGTATCAGATAATTGATCAATATTATATCCGAGAACATGACGCTTGTAACAGTGCCAGAATGATACTTGAAATAAGGATCTGAGGCAATATAAAACTAATGTTTCTGATCACGAAAGTTAAAATTCATATACCGCAGATTTATAATGTAAATAAAGAAGAATTAGAGAACAACTATGCCCATTAGCTGTGAGCAGTACAGTTTTTTAATTGACCATTTCTTACCGATGCCGTGAGAATTACGGGAAATCCCTTCTTTGCGCACACTTACAGTCCCAGTCAAAAAGCTTGTATGTTCCTATACAAGCTTTTTGACTGTGCCTTGACTGTCAGTCAGACAGTAAATAAAGAATATTAAACACCTATACTGATATCTTTAAATTGCTTAAAGGCTACAGTAGAGTGAAAATTGCTTGCTTACATTATTATGTTACGGCAGTGAAATCCTAAACCTTCAACCCTGTGGTAGTTAAGAAATAATTTCACTACACAACGAAATTCTAGCTCTATGTAGTTACCTACTTCATAGCAGGTAATATGGCAGCAGTAATTAATCGCATGCAACTAATTAAATAAAATAAACGCCTCGAAATAGTTTCCAGAAAATTCTTCGTGAACTAGGACGACACTTGGACTTCGTTACATTAAATAGCTTTTATTCATATCGAAATTAATTATTAGTGCTCGCATTTAGCGTTTATGTTCGTAGATTTGTTGTATAACAAATACTTATTATAAATGGCAAATTGTGTATGTTAAAGTAATAAATAATGTAGTTTCTAGATCATTCGATTAAAATTTATAATGTCTTTAACCTTTAAGTAGCGACGTGCTATTTTAATTACATAAGTGACGACGTGGGTTCTGGCAGATCACCATTGCTTTCATAACTAAAAACATTAAGTGTTTCATATTTTTCTAAAATAGCCGTTCATATGTATTGTTTATTTATAAAGTTATTGTGTAAATAAAGGAAAATATAGCAGGTATAATATTTATTACTAATTAAAAAGTTTCACATTACACATAATTATTTATCAACTGAGGAATATTTTTTTTAACGATACTGTTTTAATTAATGTTTAGTAACTTCGCAAACCATAAAAAATACAATTTAGCACATACTCAAACATTTTGTAGTAAATCACAAGGTACCGTGTGTGCACTATCAAAGTTTATAATCTCTCTTCAAAATAGGCTGCTCCATTGTAGGCATACATGTTTCACCGTCACACCCTTCCTGTTCAGATGCTGAATCATAGTCACTCTCCTATGCAATAAAATTTGGGTCGATATCGTTACAGTCGGACTCTGAGCTTCTCTATAGCCATTTCGCAAAAATTTCTTCATGATCTTTAATTTGAAGCCATGTTTGATATTTTTTTACTGGCATTTTTGTTTATGGTTAGCAATTTTATACCCGAACTACCTGGCTTATTCATTTTATACCATTCAATTATAATCTATATTAATTAGTATCGAATAAAAGTCACATAAGTACCCACGAGTGGTCCGATAGACCAACCGTAATCGTTGTAGTTACGTTGAAAAACTCCCTTACTACGCCATCTGTGTCAGTTACATCAAACTACTAAGGTCACTACGTTACTATTGAACCATTATTAATCATTGATCGACTGCCACTAATTATACTTCGCCATCAATATAATCATGGTTAAATGTGGAGCATGCGGGAAATTTTTGTCATCGAAGGCGATGAATGATTCTGTGCGATGTATAAAATGCACAGCTACATTTCATCGGGTCTGCATTCCTGTTGCTGAAATTCCTGCCGGGAAGGACTGGATATGTTCTGGATGTGGACCGGATTTAGCAGTACCGCGAGAGGATGCTTTCTCCACCTCCATAAAGGGGCAAGGTGACTCATATGGCATGCAAGGCAGATCGGCTGAGGATGTGGTTTCTCGCGGAAGGGATGACTTAGCGTATGAAATTAGGCTGCTCAGAGAAGAAGTCAGTGCCATGCGTGTTGAAGTTCGACAATATCGCGACGAAATATCGAATTTCAAGGTTACACTAAGCAGATGTCTGGACCAGGTTGCTAATGTTGAGACAAGAGTAGCAGTGTTAGAGCAAGAGTTGCATGAAAAAACCGGCAAGAGCAATGAATCATTTGAAGAGACAATCTCTAAGTTAAAGAAGCAATTGAATAACCGTGACCAAGAGCTGCTCCTTAGCGACGTATTAGTGGCAGGTGTTCCGGAGCAAAAGGGCGAGAATTTGCTACACACAATCAAATTGATGGCGACGAAACTTGGTGTGGTAATACAGGAGAATGACGTTGTCCAAATCGAGCGCGTTGGCCTGCTCCGTAGAAATAGAAAGGACAATTCTGCTGACGCCACCGCGCACCGAACCCGAGTGATCGCAGTACGACTGGCGCGCCGCGCCGTGCGCGATGAGCTGCTACGAGCGGCGCGCGTGCGCCGAACACTCACTTCGACCGACTTGGAAATAGCGGGCTCGCAACAGTCGCAACGTCGCATATACATTAACGAGCGACTCACTCGCACAAACTACCAGTTGTTCGCTCGCGCCCGTGATGCTGCCCGGCGCCTGCAATGGAAATATATTTGGACTAAAGAAGGTAAAATATTTGTAAAAAAGGAAGATGGGACACCCGCTATTCGTGTAGTTAGCGATACAGATATAACAAAATTTTTGGGCACTGATTAGTTTGGCTACAATCTGCTATGTTAGTGTTTTCATGTATACGTTATTGTCATGTTTTGCCTGGTATTTAGGCGTTGATAACTATATTGCACGTTATTATGTTGTTGTAGATCACAGCTCTGTCGAAAGTCTGTCGTCTGTTGTTATAGCTATTTTTATGCCTCTAACAATACAATTTTTGATTATTCCTTATTTATTTTTGATAATTATTATAATAGTTAAGAACAATTCATTATTTACTTACAGTGATTATATAGATAACAATATTGTACTATTATATAAACATATTTATGGTTGCTACATAGATACACAAACAAGAAATAATTTATATACTATATACCTTTTATTATTGTTTCCACTACATGGTTGCTACTTTATTAGTATGGGTAAAACGCAATTATCTAAATTATATGAATTTAAATTAATAAATAAATATCAAAATTGTTATGCATATATTATTAGTACAATATATTGGCATGAATGTATTAGAATGACTGTTTTAGATCAAAATATAATTAGGTACGAGACGTTACAACTGATTTCAAAATGACAGTAAACAAATATTTGAAAGTTGGCTTATTAAATGTAGGGTCATTGGGTGCAAATCATGATGATTTTGTAGCTTTAATTCAACGTTGCCCTGTCGACATCTTAGCCATAAATGAAACGTGGCTTAGGCAGGTAGAAGTTACGCGCGCGCCTACTTTGTCAGGATACAGCTTACGTCGCGTGGCCCGCCCACTTAACGTACTTAGAGGTGGTCGCGGCGGTGGCGTAGGTTTTTACGTGAGGCACGGCGTAAACGCGCGTACTTGGACGTGTGCGAATGATCCGAGGTTCGATTCTGTAGACCAAATGTGGCTTACTCTTAGGATTCAGGGAAAGAAAATTGCTGTCGGCACAGCCTACCGACCTCCATGGCTTAACATGGACATTTTCATAGATGCAATCAGTTTAACTTTGAGCACATTAGGTCAATGTGATGGTTTTGTCTTATTAGGAGACTTTAACGCAAACATGTTAAAAAAAAACGATTCTAATACTACAAAAGTAATCAATTTCTTGAATTGCGTGAGTCTGAGTCAGCATGTTACGTGTCCTACGCATTTTACAGATGGTAGCGAAACCTTAATTGACTTGCTTTGTACTGATTTACCGGTGAGAAGTATACAAGTCGAGCCGTTTAAATCTATTAATAGTCATTGTTATATCTGTGGTGAGCTTAATATAAGAAAACAAAAATCTATACCCAAAACTTATACGTTGCGACCTATTGCAAATATTTGTCGTGAACAATTATTGAGTGATTTGGATAACATTCGTTGGGATTTGATATCGGCACAGAGTAGTGTTAATGACATGGTTAGCGCATTGAACAGATCGATAATCATGGTTTTCGATGTCCATGCTCCACTGCGGACCTATGTTATTAAAGAAAAATCGTACCCGTGGATAACGGACACAGTAAAAATGATGATGCAGTTAAGAGATAGCGCCCTTACCAGATATCGCAGATTGAAAACGGAATCTAGCCAAGAATATTATAAACAGTTAAAGTCCACAGTAAGTAAAGCTCTTTACCATGAAAAAGTTGCTTATTTTAAAAATCAAATAAATAATCAAATAAAAAACCCCAAAAAACTTTGGCAAAATTTAAAATCCACAATATTACCTCCAATCCATGCTTATAATGTATACAATCAATTTAATGATCCAAATTATATGAATCTTCACTTTTTAAACGTCCCCGGTAATTTGAACACCAGTATTTCACAACTTACATTTTATGAATATCACCGATACAGCGATTCAGTTTTCAGTCTCCAAACAGTCAGTCAGGATGTTGTTCACCGTATTATAATGACACTGAAATCGAACGCAGAGGGTTACGATGGAATAAATTTGAAACTGGTTACGTTATCGTTACCGTGCATTATCAAAACCGTTACTGATATTATAAACAGATCTGTTGTCACATCGACGGTGCCAGATATCTGGAAAGTGGCAATTGTTAGACCGATTCCAAAAGTGCCTAATCCAACAGATGTACAGGACTTGAGGCCGATCAGTATTCTGCCCTGTCTCTCAAAAGTCTTGGAAAGAGTGGTGTGTCGGCAACTGGTGGAGTACTTAGAGGCTAATGAGATTTTGCCAGAGTTACAGTCTGGATTTAGGCATTTTCGTAGTACAACAACTGCACTTTTAGATGTGACGGATAATTTGCTGTCAGCTCAGGATCGAGGTATGTGCACGCTCCTAGTCCTATTAGATTATTCTCGCGCGTTTGATGCAATAAATGTAGATTTATTGTTATCTAAACTGAGCTTTAATGGATTTGACAACAAGACACTTCTATGGTTCCATAGCTATTTAAATAATAGGTCCCAACTTGTAGAGCTTAAACTGAGCGATGGAACTACTGAAACCTCGGCATCCACCTCTTTAAAAAGAGGTGTGCCGCAAGGTTCAATATTAGGGCCTATTCTCTTCATTTTGTATTCCGCCGACTTAAAACAAGCGATAAAAAACAGCAACTACCATATTTACGCTGATGATGTGCAAATTTACTTGTCTTTTAAGCCTGGAGACTACGAAGTGGCAGTACGACAACTCAATGAAGACCTCGAGAGGTTAAGCGCCTGGTCAGAAAAGAATTGCTTGTTGTTAAATCCATCAAAGACAAAGTATATAATATTTGGCTCAAAAAATCAACTCCGCACGTTAAACACAACATCAATGGTAGCATTGAACGGTAAATCATTGGAGCGCGTGTATGAAGCTCGTAACCTGGGACTGATTATAGACGCTGAACTTCGATTTGAAAGACACATTGCTGACGTCGTGAAGAACTCGTTTTACAGACTAAGAATGTTGTATAAAATGCGCCCCTTTCTGTCGGAAGAATTACGTGTCCAACTGGTTGAATCCTTGGTACTTAGTAAGTTGAATTATGCTGATTTTGTGTATGGCCCACGGTTGTTAGCGCGAACTGATCGGCAAGTACAGAGACTACAGAACGCGTGTGCTCGTTTCTGTTTTAAGGCTGGCGTCGACTACATTCGAACCGCGTCGAATCGCGCCGAGTCGTTTTGTTTTGTTGCGTTCATTACAGACAAATCGAATCGAAGCCAGCAGTCGGCGACTGGCTGTTGTAGGTTGTGCTTGTGTTGTCAATGATGGATAGCTCGGACGAAGATATGTTCTTGTTTCAAATTCGTTCATTATTCCCGCTATTTCTTCCCATATATTTTGTCTACGCTGCTCGTCATGATAATGAGTATCTTCATGAACATAATTTTTTTTAGAATCACGCCTGTATCCCCGAATAGGTAGGCAGAGGTGTAATATTACACCCACATTTCGCCATGAATTTTCAGGTCCCACGTAATAAGGGGTGAGCGTGCTGCTACCGAGAATTTCCTAACGAAAAAACCTAATAACACTTTGCCTGATCCGGGAATCGAACCCGAGACCTCCCAATCCCACGCGCACATTTATGCCGCTAGACTAATGAGCCAGTCATGATCATTAAGTTCAGTATATTTTTCTGAACTAGCGAAATTAACAGCTCTTCATTCATTTCGATAACTTTTTATGTAGGTATTTACGCCATGTAGTACCCGTCTACACTCATCCACTGACCCGCGTCCACTAAGGCGCGCCGAGTCGAGTCGAAACGCGTCGCCGCAGAAATTCGCCCGACGAGCGATGCACGCGGTAGATTCGATTCGGCGCGCCGCTGCTCGACGCTAATGAACGCAGGCTCATAGAAATATATAGCAGGCGACTTTCTGCGTTTCGATTCGGCTCGGCTCGGCGAGCCTAGTGGACGCTAGCCTTTACAGTACCGTTCAGATCTCATGTTACGCCTGTTCTAAATAAAAATCTCATTGTAAAAATAAGGTCGCGCAGGAAGTTGCACTTGGCATGTTTGTTGTTTGGTGTTATTACATTGAAACAGCCAAAGTAATTGTACGACAAGCTAACATGGGTAGCTGGTTCTAGAGCGCACCCTGTCAGACAGTGCTCAAAACAATAAGCGATACGACCACACAGGACAGAAGCGTTTAGAGGCAGCTTTAGCTATGCTGCTTCAGTGTTGGAACAACATTCCACCGCCATTACGTAACATTAAGACAGTAAACACATTTAGGAAACGATTAAAACAATACCTCATAGAGGAGCAGAGGAAGCTCGGTAACATTAATTTAAATGCTTCCTTCATTTAATAGTCTGGTTGGTGTGAGCGTAATCCCATATTGTATAATATATAATTTGTTCAAACTAAGTATATGCACTGTAATAAGTTAAGTTGATTGATTTGATTGATGATTTGATTTATTTATTTTATTATAAAATATTTTTATTATTTTTACATTTGAAATTAACTATTTAATTATGCTATTTAGTCAAATATTATCTAAAGGTATTTTATAAATCTATATTTAATATGCAATTATTTACAATTATTTAAATTATCTAAATAGACAGTTATTTTCAATAATAATTGCCTTATATTTCATTGTTATTTAATTAAACAAATATCATGTACCTAACTTTACGTTATTTTTCTTTTGTTTTCTGTGTTTGACGTGCCTTCTACTGTTATAGTTCTATCTTTCTCACTGTCTGTGTATGTGTGTATCTTTCTTTAAATAATTATTGCTGTGTATGTTTTTTTTTCTTTATTATTATCTATTTGGTTTGTTTATTACTTACATTTGTTTTTTTTAACTTATTATATTAAAGTCAGGATGTAAGTTTCCGTGGTGTCACTAGGGACCTAGTTGAAAATCAGCGCCAGGCTTTGTTACTCAAAGCCTGGCTTCTCGCTGAACTAGTGTCCCTTTTTGGTGAAGAGGTGACAGACAATTATTGTTAAGTTAAATTTTTCATATAATTTTTGTTTCATCTGTGGTATTTTTTTGTATTGTCCCAACTGAATTGTTATATGTCTTTGTGTTACTTACCTGTATGTCTGTATTATTTATTTTCTTTTCTTCTAATTGCTTTGTTACCTATCTTAACCAAAATAAATATTATTTTCTTTCTTCTTTCTTTCTTAATCTAAAAAAAATCATATCTCACCGATATAGCCACTCCCCCTAAACACTACCGTACGTACCCTCTTTAAGAAACCCAGAATATTTCAATGTAAAAATGGTTTGCCGAGCAATCTCTAACAAAATGGGAGTACTTTACAAGAAGGACTATACTTTTATCTCACCAAATATTAATTACAAACCAATCCACTTCTTAACCACCAACCGTGCAATAAGCTAAACTATATATGCTCTAGAATAAAACCCCTGTACCACTAGTGAAAAATATATAGTAACTTTAACGTGTAACGGGGTCGGTCTGAACTTCGTGCCCGACCGCAGAACATTAATATAGACCGTGAGAAAACGGGGACTCACTTTGAACTTATTTAAGTGCCACTTAACAAATGACGCATTTTTTCATCATACTCCGTAACGTAACGTCTATTACGACCGTCGCGTTTCCTTTTTCAGCCTTTAGGATGAGCGGGCTGTCATCCTCGCGAAGATCACGTAAAGCGACACGTTCAGCCATGTTTATGTTTGGTTTAGGTAGCTTTGCTCGACGTAAACAGACTGCGACATCTTGTCGCAATACTTCCGCCTCTTCAGAGGGTATTTTGTTTCGCCGAATAACCTCCTCAACCGTGCCGATCACTTTTTCATATGGAATATGACTTGGTGTTGGAGCAAAGTTTAACCCTCTCTCTAAGATGTTGAGTGCAGCTTCGGTCAACGTTTTACCAGATAAGTTAATAACTGTTCGTTGATTAGTTGAGTTTTCATGGTAGGGGGTAGTTACATTTTGTTTACTTATCAACAAATCAAACTTACGTTCATGTTTCAAGGTACTCAGTTCTCGCAAACGCTGTGCCTGTAGATAGTGACCACGAAAGTTTAAATTCCTATATTATACAAGAACCTTTCAAGCAAAGGAGAACAAAACCCAAATCGACACCTTAAAACAATCTCGGCATTAACAAACATGTGCTTTGTGCGTTATACTTAAAGGCGCGGCGGACACAACGCATAAATAACAAAAACGAGTAGAATGCGCCACAAATAGGCTACCTTATTTCAATATCCGCTGACCCTGAGGCCCGTGGTTCGCGGTACAGCACTTTATTTCCCTACCCAAAAACCCTTTATGAGTGGTTTTAGGTACGGACGAGAGCGGGTAAGACGATGCACTTATTACTGAGTGAATTATTTTATCATATGACTAGCTAAGTCCACTGTTACAACCGCGTTATTCAAAGCTACTGTCTCGCATCTGTGGCTCGTAGGGTGATGTTTAATAGAACCAGTAGTTCCTGAGATTAGCGCGTAGTAACACAAACCGTTACCGCACACAATCACGTTTTATTCGTTAGTTTGATTGTTTTAAACGTGCTGTAGACGTTCTCACGTTAGGTGAGGTCAGTCTGAAGCCTAACCGTATTGGAAATTTTCTGTAGACTAGAGCCCTTAAGGTCACCTCACATTGGGCGTGCACGTTCCTTGAGTGGGCTACCGGCGTGCGCTCAGCGTTCATTTCGTAGTACAAAGTGAACGTCGGACACTCTCCGATCGACCACTAGGCGCACCCCGATCGACCGCTAGGTGCACGCCGAACGGCCGTTGAGCGCACGCCGAGCGCACGCTCTAGGACCGCAAAATGAAATGTAAATGTAATGATTTTTTACTATCTGCTTCTTAATACTTGCGCCCTACGGAGTATAAAATAAGAATTTATTATTGGATTCGTGAGGTTCTCAGTTAAGGACCTCGTTTTATTGGCATACTGGACATCGTACTATTATGGGCCCGAACGGCTGTTATTTTTTACGTTACTACTATACACACGGGCTGTTTAGAGCAAATGTTATAGAACCTTTGTCTACACGAACTATCGAATGGGGTTTGATGGTAATGGCGATAAAATAATTGGAAGGTAATGATTTGATAGGAAAATGGTGAGATTTGAAGAACTCAAATGGATTTTAAAGTTAATAAGACTTGATCCCACGTATGAAGTTGTAGTTCAAGCAGTCGCCTCGCCGACCAGACCTGCGTTAAATGTTGTGGGTTCGTTCACCACGCGAAACAATTCTTTGTTTCGATTCTGGATGTACAATCAAACAAGTCGGCGCTGGACCAGTTAAAAAAAAATCCCTTGGCTCGCTCATAGAGTCGCGGAACACTAGAAACTGGTTTTGTATACGAGTGTCATTGGACGTGTAAAGTAGCACTAGAAGCGACGATGTCTTGCTGAGCAATTCTCGCCCTCATGGTGGTCTAGCTGGAAGTTGTTCGACTGTACTTTGTTTATTGAATCTTTGATAAGTGTCCCCGCGAAAGTGCGGGCGTTGTATAAAAAAAGGAATTTAAATCTATGATGCCAGTCTTGGTCTTAAGTTATCTATTATAGAGCTTTCTCATAATGTTTTACACTTAACACTATTCGCATCCCGATATAAAATTGAAAGAAGTGCATGGTAAACGACAGTATCTATAAGTAAGTCGGTACCTACTTATGCTTAGCATTTACACATTTTTGGCAAAAGCTACATCCCTACCTTTAAAGAAGTACTTTGATTAAAAAAATAAATTCATACGTGATCGATAAAAAGCAATACGTGTACTTAGAATTTAAACGTATATTGTTGCGAACAATTTCTATTTCATACATAAACTGTATAATATTTTGCCGTACATTCATGGAATTTACAATCATGTCGACAGCAATTTAAAAGAACTGATGTATTACGATATTTGTTGAAGGGTCGTATCAATTTGAAGGACAGTTAACAAGACACAATAGAAACTTTATTTATATACATACCAATAGGCGTACCCACAGACCTTCAAAGGGTAAATTGCGTAGATACTGAAATTTTTTAAGGGTAGGTATATTGCGCGGTACACAGTGAACATTCCAACAGACTACTATGCAGAGGAAATCGGGTTCCGACCCACCACTGCGCGTACCACTGACTATTCGGTTGCATATTGAATTCTTAATGATTGCTTACCCCGTGCCTTGCAGAGCACGTAAAGCCATCGGTCCAGACTGTCATGAAGATCTTTGATAGTCGTTACAAGGAGTCAGCACCTCTGAATCAACGGACGCTGTTCTAAAGCAGAGGATATCGCTATCCCTTTGAGTTGCAGAGGTCAGACAGGCAGGCGGTCGATCGAAAAGCTTATATTAATTTAAATCCGGTAAGACCAGTAAGTGGACCCCGGGTTGCAACTGGGATAACGCTAGGAGGATGATGATGTATGTATAACGTTTTCTTCCCGAAGTGTCGAGCACCGCAGCACATCCGTTGTAATAACGGGAGGATTCCCTCTCAACTGATGTAATATTAATTAGTACCACAAATTATGGTAATGCTGGAGATCTGCCTAATTGCTAACGTCTTATTGTTGACTAAGTTTCAACAGTTTCTATGTCATTGTCACCTTCATCTGGAGCCACCTGCAAAGGACACCGACAAAAAAAACACCACAGTTTAGTTTTCAGTCAATCACATTTCAATCTGACATTTGTGAATAATTTGATGGTGGTTTATTAAAAGTGGAGTGAGCTCGAGGTGAAGAGATATGTGACAAATCGGACACACGGACGGACGGTAACTTTTATAAGAGAAAGGTCTAGAAGGACTAACAAATTTTGGTTTGGCAGCTGATTAGGTACTTGTTCAATTTTGACTCTAATTTTCTTCTGGTTCTTAATTACTTGTTAATTACCATTTTAATGTAAATATTCAGCAGTTATCAAAACTTTATAACAAAACTTTTTCTTTTAATCTGTAAATTACTTAGGTCAACTTCAAAAGCATCAGTCCAATTTCCGTTGAAGTAAGTTGAAGGGCAGACAGACTTTCCTTACAAAGCCCTAACTTAAAAAAGTATTCTCGAATAATTAGAAACTCTTACTTATAACAAATTAGCTACAACAGCATAATCGGCCGTGTAGTAACTTTTCTACCAGTAAATGCTATTAAATACAATGAGGATATATCGCACGAGTCTCGACGACGCCCTAGGGATGAAGGGCCATTTGCACCCGGTACTACAAAACATCATCATTTATATACCTAGGGGACCTGGCAAACAAATGTATTTGCCAATGATAATAGAGTAGTTTCCAGGGTCAAAATAATTACATTTTATTTAGTCCGTATATTAGATTATAAAAAAATATTAGACACGTATTTTTTCTTTTTTCGATTAAATAAAAAATAACAAAGATATAGCCCATTAAACCCGTTTGTTGCAAAGTTTTGTGTAATGATAGATGTTTTGGTTCTAACAGAATGCTGGACTAGTGAACACTTTTTGCCGCCATCTATACATAATTATAACATGTTCAGATCGAATGTTTCGCTAAACCAGAATGATGGAGTTGTGGTTTACGTTCGGGAGGTATTTAAGGCAAAGTCACACGAACCTGTTTGTTCTGAAGGCAATTGTATTGTGATTGATCTCTCGGATGACATTTGTATAATTTGTACCTATCGCCCACCTTGTTATAGAAACACATTAAGCTACATAAATTCCTTAAATAGTATTTTAGATACCTGTAGTAAACATAAAACTGTCATTTTGACTGGTGATTTGAATATTGATACTATGCCCGATAATCTAAGTACTCATTCTGAAATATATCTGAATTTAATGGCCAGTTATGGACTCAAGCAGGGTGTTCACTACCCCACTAGACAGAGTACATGCCTGGATCATTTTATGATAAAAACGAACCATAAAGTCCAAACGTTTGTATTTGACGAGCTAACAGACCACTTGCCTATACTAATGCACATAAACTGTGTATCTGTTCCCAAACAAAGCCTATATTTTAGCAAAATTTACTTTGATTTTGATACTATGGGTGACAGTTTGGACAAAGAATCGTGGTCTGAGTTATATTCTACTACAGACGTTAATCATGCTGCACTAATTGTTGCGACAAAGCTAGGTAAGGTCATAAGCGACAACACCATAGAAAGAAAAATTGCTAAGCGTAACAAGCCATTGAAACCATGGATTACTTTAAGTGTAATTAAATCTATAAGAAAACGGGATAGAATGCATAAAAAGACAAAAATAAATTGTAATGATCCAGATATTCGAATTAAATATGTTTCATATAGAAATACGTTGAAAAAAATTATAAAAAGTTTAAAACAAAATTATTACACAGATAAACTAAAAAAAATAAAGGTAATATAAAGGAAACTTGGATGACTATTAAAGATTTATGTAATATTAATAGGTCTCATACATCATCATTAGAATTACTGAACTTAAAAGATACTGTTGATGAATCCCTTGATGAAGTTAATAGATTTTTTACATCTATTGGCCCTAGTCTTGCTAAAGAAACCCTACAAAAATTGAATACAGACGAGGCAACCCTAGCACAAAAAGCTAAAACAAAAAATGCGCCGCTACAGTCGATGGCATTATATTTATCAAACCCCGCTGAGGTTAGCAATATAATTAGCTGCCTTAAGAAGCATAGTGCACCTGGAATAGATAAAATAACAGCGTCTGTTTTGAAAAAGTTTTCATATTGCCTTGCGGAACCCATATGCTACCTAATCAACCTTAGTTTTGAACATGGTATCTTTCCTAACATATTTAAATGCGCTATTGTTTGTCCCATTTACAAATCGGGAGATAAGACTCTTGTGACAAATTATCGACCGATTTCGCTTTTAAGTAGCCTGTCTAAACTCATCGAAAAAATTATGAACAAAAGATTAACTAACTACCTAGAAAGCCATAAGATACTTGCTGATAATCAATATGGATTCCGATCTAATCACTCCACTAGTGATGCTGTACTTCAGCTTACCTCTAATATTACTACACGCCTTGATAATAATAACAAATGTATAGGAGTATTCCTAGACCTACAAAAGGCATTTGATACCGTGTCGATTCCAATCTTACTTACTCGCCTTGAGAACATTGGAATCAGAGGTAATGTACTTTTGTGGTTCAAGGATTACCTTACAGCAAGACAGCAGTGTGTAAGGGTTGATAAACACGTAAGTGGCTATGAATGGGTATCGTATGGGGTCCCGCAGGGCAGTACCCTCGGTCCAACGCTATTTTTAACATACATAAATGATTTATGCAAATTCCAAGTCAAGGGGGGTGATATACAAATGTTTGCTGATGACACGGTGATACTTTACTATGGTAATTCTTGGGACAATGTACGACAATTGGTGGAGCAGGGCATGTCTGCTATCACCGCGTGGCTAGAAGACAACTTACTGTCACTCAACACCACCAAAACAAAATTCCTCTGCTTTAGCAAGACTATGGCGTCTTCACCTAATGATTTTGATTTGCGACTACATTGCTATCCATGTAACAGATCCTATGTTGCAGCATCACGTTGTTGCTGTCCGACTTTATCAAGAACTACTGATATCAAATATTTAGGGGTTAAAATTGATGACAAACTAAACTGGCAGAAACACATAACTATGGTTAGAAATAGAATGAGAAAATTGACATATATATTTAGGGACTTGAGACTGATACCAGATACTACACTTTTAATACAAACGTACAAAGCGCTGGCTGAATGTCTTATTACTTATTGCATAACCTCATGGGGTTCTGCGGCCAAAACACATATGCTAGCGCTTGAAAGGGCACAAAGGGCGGTGCTCAAAGTTCTTCTTCATCTACCATTTCGACACCCCACTCATTTAGTTTATGAAAGTGCTGACGTTCTAACAGTGCGCAAATTATTTATTTACCAAACTATATGCAAATATCATGCAACTATTGTACCACTTTTAAAACCTACAGGTAAACGAATAGATAAATGTCCAGTTCCAAGAGTAAAAAGTAAGTTCGCACAGCAACAATTCTTAAATATTGCACCTAGACTATATAATAAACTTAACTTAATTTATAAAACGAAAAATTTATCAAACTACAAAATAAAATACTTTATTAAATTATGGCTTAAAGACATGGAATACGGTGATGTGGAAAACCTATTACAAATCGTAAACTAAACGCAAATGCTACTCCTCCTCTAGGAGAATGTACACTGAAGCATAAAGGCAAGCGTACACACATTCGTAAACACACGCTTACACTCACTCACAACACATGCACACACACACACACACACAGGCCCACACACACGCACACCCATGCGCACACACACACACACACACACACACACACATACACACACACACACACACACACACACACACACACACACACACACACACACACACACACACACACAAACACACACTGAATACTGTTATTGTTATATTAAATTCAACTAGAACTATGTATCTACTAACCATATTGTAACCACGAGTATGTATTAAGAGCGTTAACGTCAAATCCGCGGCGCCAAGTTTAGGTAAATGCAGCGCTTTCTCACTAACACTGACGCACGCGCATCTGTGTGCGTAGAGTCAGCGTGTTGCTTGGCAGTATAGTCAAGCTAAATCATTTTGAACGCAGCGATAAACTAATAATTTATGTTGCGTAACCCTAAGGTCAAAGTTACTCCTGGCCCCGATAAATTGATACTTAATTATACAGTAGCTACCGACATCATTAACAATGTTACCGGTAGATGGCAATAGGCCCGGCCCCTATTGCATTGGGACCGAAACAACTTGCGAAGTGTGCCTACCCCTTCGGGGATAAAAGGCGTGAAGTTATGTTACCGATATCAATGTGACGTGCGACGTCCAATTTCTCTAAAATAGAACGGGCAAATGTTTCGGCAATGATATTATGTGTTGGAAGCATGCTGGTTTCTGGCCTCACACGTGCCCTTAGTATTTAATACCGGATGTGTTTAACCCTTCCTTTATGCCTATCTTTACTGCTGTAATAAATGCGTAAGTTTGGAAAGATGGATGAATGTTTGCTACTCATTCACTTAAATCTCCGTTCAAATCATAAGCGACGCGCGACGTTAGGTAGGGTAGGCATCTGTTGGATGTATTTAATCAAATTAAATTATTATTATATATTTTTACATCAATATTATTTGCCTGCGCACAGGCGAAAACTATAATTAACGAAAAGTATTTTTACCTGTATCACATTCGTTTTTAGGAGCTTTCCTTACCAATGTGCAGTAATAGGTAATAAATTTTGTGCGTGCTTATCAAGTTAATATCAGAACAGACAATAATAAAACAAAATTTTGCGCTAGTAAAAATAGAACCAGCTTTTCATCGTTATTCTAGCAGGCCTCCTTCACTCGGCCGTACCTACAGCGATAAGTGCCTACACTTTCGCGCGGCTTCCAAGCCCGCGTCCGACGCGTCGCGCTAGGGTTATCGACTTGCCACTGCTACTATAATATTTATTCATCGTCTATCTACCTACTTGACCACGTACCTAATAATAAATAATTATCCTATAAGTATCCTATCCCACTATTTGAGCTCGTAGAACTAAAACCACAAAAATTCTGGTCGTTTACATTTTCGCTATACTAATTTTTAGTTATTTCCTAAACGCGTAAACCGATTTACATGATTCAAACAGATAAAATGGTTTTTGAACTAGATATTTAATTTGACACCATAATCGTTGGAATATCTCAACAAACAAAAAATCAAATTTTCAAGTTGCTCTCGTAAAATAAATAAAATCAAATTTTACAAGTTGCTTCCGTTAAATGAGAAATACTTTGCACCACACTTGTGATGAGGTATTTTTTTTGTTCACTATTAAAATTCATGTTATTAGCAAGCTCTGCGCGTAAGCGGTGACAGCGAACTAACGACGCGTCGAAAGCAACTTGAAAATTTGATTTTAATTAATTTTACGAGAGCAACTTGAAAATTAGATTTTTTGTTTGTTAAGATATCCCAACGATTATGGTGTCAGATTAAAGATCTAGTTCAAAAACCATTTTATCTGTTTGAATCATGTAAATCGGTCTACGCGTTTAGGAAATAACTAAGAATTAGTATAGTGGAAATGTAAATTGTGACCTGTGACCAGAATTTTTGTGGTTTTTGTTTTACGAGCTTAAATAGTGGGATAGGATACTTATAGGATAATTATTTATTAATAGGTGCGTGGACAAGTAGGTAAATAGACGATAAATATATGTATATTTTAGTAGAAGCGGGAAGTCGACAACCCTAGCGCGACAGCTAGCGCGTCACTCCGCGCCAGACAGCGACAGTGTTATATGTTAGAAAAGAGGGGGAACGGTTAGGTGAATATCGCGTTAGGCACTGAGTGTTTATGGGAGCTGAATTGCACTTTGTTGCTTAGTAGCAAGAGTCGCAATTTCAATAAATTGGTTTGAGAAGTGATGCTTGTACGTAAGTAGTATCTATTCTGTGACTCTAGTACGTTAAGAAAATAAAACATATAAATTATATATTTTTTTATTAAATTTCACATTGTAAGGTACAAAAAGGGTTAGCTTAGAAGGTAGTGCTTCTAAGTGGCATCGACCTACACTTAACGTGGGTCAACTATTTCAGGTAAAAGGCACTTATGGTAATAAAATAGTAGGTTGACCTGTTGGCAAATGAAATGGTGCCCCATTTCATTCGCACAATATTCATCGTCTCGAGTAACTTTTGCAACTTTCATGGCAATTATTTTCCTGTCCAGACCCCCAATGGACACAGATGCTTGTATGCAATGTGTAGTTGAACTGGTAACTGATAAAACCAGTTGTGTTTTCGGCTGATGGTATCAACCATCAAAATTCCAACATGTATTTTTTATCGTTAGCGGCATTTATACTAGGGCCGAAAGCCCTAATCTCGATACATTTTAGAGTCCCGGGACAAAAATGTCGAGACAGCCCGGTCTCGAAATTGCCGGGAAGAATGAGACTTTCGAGACTCTTTCGAAAAATGTTTCACTATATGTGTTTCGTCTTTCATGTACATGCGCCGTATCTTTAGATACATGTTTAAAAAATAATTTGAGGTTTCTAATACCATTGTTTCTCAAAGTCAAACTTTTAAAAGATAAACGGCTCCAAAGTGATAACGAGTGTCTCCCTCCCTCTTACTTTTAAAGTAAGAGAAAGACGAACCTGAAAAAGATATATACGTTGTAATAAAACCTTCCAACAAAAATTCTTTTGATCGAGATGGAGTCAGCTTTTGAGATATAACACATATTCAAAAACCGCATCCGCAACTTTGTCGTTTATACAAACACTATAGAAAACAAAGTTATGTTTGGTGGCGAAAAAGTGATAGTGATATTAGATTAGGTGAAGATAATGGGTATGATAAGTGGATACCTCTATTACGGAACCCTTCAAGGACGAGTCCGGCTCGCACTTGACTTTTTAAATTTCAATAGCCTCACAGATCAACATCTTGTTGTATATGTTCACACGGAGCAGACGGTCGACAAAGTCTGCTGTGTGTGAGGCTAATGAAACCCAAGAAGGTTAAAGACACCAGAAGTGATTTCATTCTGCGTAAATAGTAACACCAAAAGTTGTAAAATGTTCAGGTTCTTTGAAATAACTTATAAATTTAATACAGGAAATATCACCTGTCTTCCGTGACTAAAACTTTTGTAAAGAAATCGAAACTTCGGATAGTAATAAATAATGTAGTTTCTAGGTCATTAGGCTTAAATGTACTCTCAATCAAACTATTTATTGCGACAAAATCCGTAAACAGTAGTCTAACAAAAAAATTTGAATAATGGTTATTATTTAACCCAAGTCTCAAAAGTCTCGATAGCTGGGATGCACAACAAAATCATCGATATTCTCGAAATTCTCGAGACCGAGACTCCCGGGATGAAAGCCCTAATCTATACCATCTGCTGTAATTGGACACTTGATTTCAATAATACCTCCCTCAAACACGCCGTCGGGTGAGGGCCCCAGGAAAACGTTGGCAATTAACAAACCGCATTTATTTATTTCATTCCATTGCAACAGAATCTGAAAAAAAACGAAATGTTCTTTCGAAAATTATTATCATTAATAATATGATAAAAAAAATATAACATAATATATTTTACTTGCCAACATCACACCAAGATGTCACGGTCGCACTATAACTGCACCCAACGCCTGAGTTCAATAGAGGTCATTGCGGAGCTCCGAGCGATACGTCCACACCTTATAGGGCCTCGCGGCGTACTGATTTGCAACGTTTTACGCGCGCAGTTTTATAGTAGTTTTAGAGTAATTTTAAAATGCATGTCTTGAATAAAATTTAACCAAATAAAAATTTTTTTTTGAAGATTTTCGTTAAAGAATATGTAAATTCTTTATTTTGAAAAAAACAAGCACGAATTATCGTAAAAATAACGATTTTAGCAGTAGCTTTTTGTCGTAAATTTCACTTTGATTATAGTATGATTATTTACGTTTGGGTCTAAATAAAAAATAAATCCTCACTAGCTTTTTTTGTTGAGGATATGTACAATCATATAAACGAGTTTGTGTCTGAAATTTACAAGGGATTTCGAATATATAAAGCTTTAAAATTAGCTCCGTCAGGGAAAAATCGAAAACTCTGTTTGTTTATATGGCCGTATGTCACAAATACTTTCATAATATAAAAAATCCTATCTCAAACCTATAGAAGAAGATATTTCCTATAATAATATGTAATTTACAGATTCGTAAGATATATTCTTACTGAGATGGCAAGCTTTGAAAAGTACATATTTTGTGTCAAGAGGCCAAAATCGGCGTTAACGCTCTTAAGTTTCACTTGTTTTTGGGAAGGAACTGACTCTCAACATACAGCTCACGCTAGTTTGGAAGTCAGGACTACGTACATTTGTAATCACCTTGTTGTTACAATAAAGAATTATTATTAATTATTATTATTATTATTAAAGTTACGTGTGACGTCACCTAGTGCGAAAAAATGCAGCACGGCGCGCGTGACGTTATACGTAACTTTAATTAGCTATATCTTGGTCATTTTTGGTATAATTTACAAATAAAAAAATACGAAAAAAAATTTATAAGTCCGTCCTTTAGATTTTTCAAAAATAAGCGATTTATTTTTGAAAAATCTAAAGGACAGACTTATAACTTTTTTTTCGTCAACTAGCCTATTATTTAATATTTATTTATTTATAGACTCACGCCTGTATCCCTGAAGGGGTAGGCAGAGGTGTAATATTACACCCACATCTCGCACTGAATTTTTAGGTTCCACGTAATAGGGGGCGAGCCTATTGCCGTACCGGGCACATTACCAGACTCCGTGCTGCTACTGAGAATTTCCTAACGGAAAAACCCAATAACACTTTGCCCGACCCGGGAATGGAACCCGAGACCCATTCCCACGCGCACATTTATGCCGCGAGACCTATGATAATTAATTAATGATTTTTAATTGCATATTTTTACTTTTATTCGTTACTTTTATTCGTTAGATCGAAAAAAGTATAATATTTTCTTCGAATATATCGATGAATTTACAATATATAAGGTTTGTCTTCTATCATAATCTTGGTTTCATTCTATCCTTGTTTACTCCTTTAAGATATGTTCACTGTAATCTGAAACTGGTACAAATTAATTATTGTAATATAGACATTTTGTTTACTATTTTTCTCTTTATAGTATGGTTTCGATGATTTGCTCGGCAGTCGATTCACACTCCGCTCAGGCTGCCACTTTACAGCGAACTCAAGGTTAATGCCTGTGTGATCTGACTATATAAAGAGAAACTATAATTGAACTCACTCGCGCTGGGTTTCGCTTCTTGAATATCGCGTTGTTCAGCGATCTCGCATTGCTATTGCCTGGTTCAGTTGCAGCAGTTCAAGCAGATCTTCATCTGCTTTGGCTTTTTGCCAGTTTCTGTACGGTATATTGACAAAGTTTTTAAAGGCTTCGCAATATGATTATGTCATTACCATCGCATTGGGTGGTCCGCTAGATTATGCATCAACTAACTATTTAAAAAGTCGATGGTATGCTTAAAACCATGGCTGTGTTATACAGAGAGAGGTGGAAGTAACACAAGGAAACATGTTAGCTCGGACATACGTACTTTAATCTGCTAGATTTTCATTTAATTCCAGCAACGGCATAGTGCTCTACACAAAACTCATTGAAAAAAACAACTTCGTATAAAGCCTACAAGAGTATAAAGCTACAACGCTGGATTTTTGAAACTGCGATATATACTTACCAAGCTATTTTGTACCATGCCGTAGCTAGACTACACTGTGTAGTAGTTTAAACAGCTGTCTTGCCGTGTTACCTTGCACTGTGTTTCCTGGGTTCGATTCCCATACGTTATATTACTTTATGTGTGATCCATAAAGAAGATCACTCATAGAAAGGCACATGATAATCCCGACATTTTCATTTGTGGCTCCGTAATTGAAAATTCGGTTCGTCGAAATTATTATTTGTGACTTACCATGCTCAAATTCTCTAGGACATTACAGTGATAATGTAGAGTAACTTGTTGCGTCAAATAAACGCGCCAATTACTACTAATAACTACCTAATCGTAATTCGTACTGTGCCGATAAGGTAAGGTGATTACCGACACATAAATAACTCCCTAAATGTCAAGCATAGTAGGTGGCATTGACAGCTGACGTTTTCGGTGGAACTTCTCGGAAAACCTAATAGGTAGAATAACATCCCTTTTAAAACAGTTTCAGGCTTTCCAAGAAGTTCATTAATAAAATGTCACAATTCACTAGAATTTTCGACGAGAATTTTTTTAATGTAATAAAGTATTAATAAAGTTATTTACACATCAAAACTGGGTATGACGTTAAAACAAATTGAATGAAAATAATTGAATGTAAGTTAACTTTTTCGGCGACTTACAAACTGGAGTACACAGCCATACGCAACAGAAATGATTGAATTATCTAATCTACTATATTTATATAACAAAGTTCTCCACCGCATATGCGTGTCTGTTCGCGATAAACTCAAAAACCACTTAACTAATTTTCATGTGGTTTTCACCGATGTCTAAGTTGACGTAGTAATATAATTACGTAAGTACGACGAGTTTTATGCGCTAATATAATAATTATTGAGAATGCACATTATATTTTAATTTAACCAATGAGGCAGCGATAGTCTAGTGGAGATACCAACGGACTGCCATGCAGAGGGTATCGGGTTCGAATCCACGGCGCGCACACTTTTAGAAGTTAAGTGCGTATTAAATTGTTGATTATCGCTTGCCCCGTATCTCGGAGAGTAGGTTAAACCGTCGGTCCCGGCTGTCATGAAGATCTTTGACAGTCGTTACGGAGAGTCAGTACCCTCAAATAAACTGATAGGTACTGGTCTAAACCATGGCATATCGCTATCCCTTTGGGTTGCGGCGGTCAGTCGGCAGTCGCTCTGTGGAAAAGTTAATATTCTGTCATATCTGGTTAGACTAGTAAGCGGACCTTAAGCCCCAGGGCGTGAAAGTCTTGGATGTAACCGGGATAACGCTAGGGAGATGATGATGATTTTATTTTAATTTAACCAATCCTTGCCGATCCGGTCTCCGGCAATTCCTTCTTAGTGCACCCCTACGGTCTTCACAAAACACTTGCCAAATGTTAGCTTCTTGCGCTCAGTAGTTATTTGGCAGTCAGTAACACAAGAATTTCATATATTTTATACTCATTAGTATTTTAGCTTAATAATTATGAGAATGTTGAACATGTTGCTTTGTGCCGAGAAATTTAAAATGTGAAGTAACAAGAAAGTTTAAGCTAAATACCTAAACATTATTAAAACATAATAATATGACTTCTATAAATTGGTATCTTACTATAATATATATACCTGCACGTGTGGGCGTTGCAGTAAACTGACTCACTATAATATTTAGACAGCTCTGCTAGATTTAGACAACTTTGCAAGTATACCTAGTTCTGATTTTTGTTGCTTTTAAGGCATTTTTATATTGCCATGCACTTCTTGAAAGTCAACACTCTGTGTTTTATATAGTCAGTTCTGCTGGCCTTGGCTATATAAGTCAAACACTAGTATATTAGTTCCAAAAATCACGGTTATCAAAAAAGTCAAAAATGAGAAGTCTTTGGCAGTTATTATAATTTTATTATAGGAAATCGTACATCGTCACTCCACCTAGCCGGAGGGTGTACTACTCTACTTTTGCCAAAGCGTAGTCTCCAATCTAGAACACGACTACTCCAACGGTTATCGGTTCTTCGAAAAATGTGACCAGCCCACTGCCACTTTAGCTTTCTTATTCTTTGAGCTATGTCGATTACCTTGGTTCTTGGCTGGCAGCGGCTGGACACGAAGAGCCGAAAATCGGGCGCAGTGGCGTGCCATTGGAGAGGCCTATATCCAACAGTGGACTAAGGCAAGCAGATGATGATGATGACAGGAAATCCAAAGAAAGACTAAACCATTTAATATCGCTGTCCCTTTTGGGTTTCAGCATTATGTGCCTTTTAAATATATGTTTTTCAAATTTGATGAGACTAGAAAACTGACCTCGGACTAATAGGCGAAAGTCTTGGATGCACTCTGAAAATCCCGAAGAACAATTATCACCACAAATCGTTTCAAATCTTTTGTATATTATTTAGCAAGTAGTGACCCGAAGATCAGAAGTATTGTCCGTGTGGTAACGGATTAAGAATACGAAATGTCACAAACAGAGGGAGCATAATAATATTATGCTGAGAACAACACTGCAAGAGAAGGAAAACTTGATACAAACCCTTTACCAACCCGTTTGGCCAGTGTGGTATAGTAGGCCAATTCCTCCTTTCAAAGGAGAGGCCTAGTCCAGCAGAGGACTGTTAAAAGCTGAGAAAGAAGAAGAGACCGGAATGTGAGAAGAGCGGACATCGTAAAAGTCTGATCCAGGTCTACACCTAAAGGCCTGGTAAATCTTTGTTTCTTTATAATGATAATTACTCAAAGCACGAGTAAACTGTAGACACTATACAATTTTGATTTTACTACCTCCTTTATTCTAATATGGAAAACTGGAAAACTGCATTACGTTTATTAATTTATCAGAATAGTTAGCGACAAAGAACATCATTAATAAAGAGAAATGTATTTAATAAAGGAAAAACACGTTTTCACGGCAGAATATAATCCATAGCTGATTCCGGGTAAACGAGACTACTATCTGGCGTAAAAGTGTCCAAAATGATAATTAACAAGGTTTTAAGTAATAGCGTGGCAAAATGTTGTGACGTTGCTGTGACGTCGCGATGACACCTTCCGCCTGCTCCTCTTGGCCGGCCGCCTGCACCTCCGCCCCTCACCTCAGACACCACACTTCGGGCTCCAATAAATACCGAGTCGTTGGAGCGCTCGCCCCTTTTGGATCGGCTGAACAGCGGCGAACAGAAGCTAAGTACACCTCTGCTATCCTGAGCGACGCCGGAAGCGGATCCCCAACAAGATTCCCTACTATCGTCGAATCACGCGACCCTGGTTCTATCTCTGTAACTAGCATACATATTATTTTTCAATTAAATTCATTTGCTAAAGGATGTGTTAAATTCTTTAATGAATTAAACCGATTTTTAATTGCAACAGCAATTACGATTTTCATTTAACCACACCAAACTAGTTTAACAACGTTACAATGTAAATTAATTTTCTTGGTAAATTCACTCTTACATAAGTATCTGATTTATATACGCTGTGTTAATATTGAGAAAGGAAAATTATTTTCTCATATTACATACATACAAAGCATTTTAAACCATGCACTTAAATATAAAACATCAGTCGCGCGCAGGTAGTCGCTAGCTACGCACGGATCCTAAACGTGATTAACGACTTGTTGCGGTACATTACAAGTTACCCTCTTTAATTTTTATTAATAATTATGGAGGAGGATAATAATAGTGATGATGACAATGTGAATGTTTTATCTGATAAAAGAGATGATGAGATAATTGAAGAATGTGAACGAGTGCTTAAAAGTATATCGGATTGTGGTGAACAAGAGGCTGAAAATTCAAAAAGGTTGCTAGAAAAAAGTGAGGGTAGTAGTGACGACGGTTTTATTATTGTAAGGCGAAATAAACCCAAACGGTTGATAAGAAGTGATTCAATTATGACCAAAAAATACGACAAAACGCACGGAATGGAGATCAGCAGAGAGGAAAATATGGAAGAAATGTACAAAATTTGCCTAATATCTTTAGAGGTTCTACCTAAACAAATGGCATTAGCGAAACTATTAGGAAGTGAAAATATAACTAACGTATTGAGAATCAAGTACAAAAGTCCTTACAAGGTTTTTATTCATTTTAAAACTAAAGAAGATGCTGAAAACCTAATTAAATGCCAAAACATTATTGACTTAGGAATGCGGGCTCAATATATCAACCAGTTGAACTTATCTTATGGAATAATAAAGGGCGTGGACTTAGAACTTGGTGAGACAGAGATATTGCAAAGCTTAGAGAGTCCATGTAAAATATTATCGGTCAAAAGATTGAGACGTATCAACCAAGACAGAGAGTGGGTGGAGAGTGAAACGGTACGTATCTGTTTTGAAAGTCCAACTTCACCGTCATTTATTTACGCCTATGGATGCCGTTTTAAGGTTGAACGATACGTATTTCCTGTTTCCCAATGCTCTGCCTGCTGGAAGTTTGGGCATATAAGAAAATTCTGTCCAATTAAGAAGATTTTATGTCCCAAATGCGGCAGTGAACATGATAATTGTGACACAAATATAATCGTATGTGTCAATTGCAAAGGACCTCATATGGCACTGGACAAGACATGCCCTGCCTTTCTGAAGGAGAAAAAGATACGCAACCTTATGAGTGAACGCAATATTCCGTATCGAGAAGCCTTAGAAACATTAAAAGATGATCACAGGAAAGAAAATTTTACTGAGATTTCGCGGGCCTCTGATGAAATATTGAAACAAGGTCCACTCACCACAGACAAGACATACAGTAGTGTTGTTCGCTCTCAGAGCTCAACGAAGTTTACCAATATTACCATAGAGAATGGATGCAATATTACTCAGGAATCTTTAAGCTGTCAAAAGGAGAAAAATGAAGAGGTTGGTAATAGACAAATACAAAAACAAAGAGTCGAAAAGTCGAAGCAGTCAAGAAAACAAAGTCAAAATAAAGATTTATATGATAGCATGGAAACGGACTGGGATGCCTTGTCAAGAGAAACAGATGCGGTGGTTAGAAGTATTCAGGAAGTTAAGCAAACAGAACAAGAAGAAAATGAGGAGAAAAAACAAAGAAGAAGTAGATTTGCGCAAGTATTTATAAAGATCAAAGAGATTGTGTGTTCAGAAAAATCATTTGACGAAATCTTATTGTCTGTGTTAAAAGTAATTATCGAGGAATGCAAGGTATTTATTATGAATTTATTTACTAGAGAAGGACTAAATCAAATACTAGTTAAGTTACTTAATGGATAATTATCGCAAAAACCCCTTGATAAATATAATTCAGTGGAATAGCCAAAGTTTAAAACCTAAAACACTCTGTTTTGAGGCATTACTTTCGCAGGAAAAAATACATATCGCTATTGTCAGTGAAACTTGGCTAAATCCAGACATTTCTTTGAAAATAAGTAAATATAATGTTTACAGAAAAGATAGGGAGGACTCCTACGGAGGAGTTGCGATAATTATACATAAATCCATAAAGGCGGTAAGTTATCCTATTAAATTACGTAACAGAGGTATAGAAATATTATGTGTGAAGCTACTTAATTGTAAAAGTTTAGAATATGTTGCTTCCATTTATTGTCCGTCTTCAGTTCGTACAACCACATCAGATTGGGAGAATATGTTCTCATTAATACCCAGAAAATCACTAGTCGCTGGTGACTATAATGGGCACCATACTAACTGGTCTTATAAAACAGATCAACGAGGAACTCAGATACTAGACTCATCACTTGACCACGGATTTATAGCATTAAATAACGGAGAGTCAACTAGGGTAAAATTAGTTAATGGCATTATGCAAAAATCATCACCTGATGTCACATTTGCGTCATCAGATATCGCTATTAAGTTGAATTGGACAGTACTGAGTGAAAACTTAGGCAGTGATCACCTTGTATTGAAGATTTCAATGAATTCTCAAAATCAGGTAGAGTATTCTCCGAAGCGAAATTTTAAAAAGGCCAATTGGGAAGATTACCGTCAAGAGCTCAGTGACTCCTTTTCTGATTTAGATTATTCTGGCAATGATATTCAGACACAGTATGACTTTTTTGTAAAACAAATCGAGTTGGCAGCCAATAAACACATACCTATGACTAAAATTTGTACTAGCCCTTTAAGAAATTTTAGGCCAAAAGAGTATTGGAATCCATCATTATCCAAAGCAGTGGCAGAACGTAGGTTGGCATTGGCCAAATTTAGAAGAAACCCTACTCCTGACAACCTGTCTCGATTAGAGGTAAAAGTTGCAGAGACACGCAAATTGATATCCGCTGCAAAACAAAACAACTGGAAAAAGTTCTGCAGTAGTATAAATGAAGTCACTTCAATATCTGATATGTGGCAAAAGATGCGATGGTTCAAAGGGTATCGGCAATCAAAATTTCAAGTATCAGAAGAAAATTTAAGAAACCTATTACATTCACTTACACCGGACACTGTGATAAACATATCACCAACTTTTAACTCTAAGAACCATTTGCTAGAATCATTATTTACTATTGAAGAACTTGAGAATAGCTTAAAAAAGAAAGACACTGCTCCGGGTAATGATGGAATAACTTACTCTATGATCTATAACATTCCATATGTAGCTAAGACGTTTTTACTACAATTAATGAATAACATATACTCAACTGGCATTATTCCTAAGCAGTGGCGTACAATATCTGTTATTGCAATTCCTAAAACTACAAATGATACCATTTCAGAACCTAAACTTAGGCCAATATCTCTCATATCCTGCATGTGCAAGACTTTTCATAACATGATGTGCAAAAGAATAGAGTGGTATATTGAGAAACATAGCATACTTTCACCTTACACTGTCGGATTCAGGAGAAGTCAGTCTTGCTTGGATTGTTTATCTAGACTAGTTACATATATTCAAACAGGTTTTTCTAAGAATGCTCCAACTATAGCATGTTTTTTAGACATTACAAATGCCTATAATAATGTTTTAGCAGAGAAAATAGTTCAGACATTGGATGAATTAGGAATGGGTTCACAATTGTGCAATTATTTATATTCTTTTCTATCTGAACGATATTTAATGATAAAGAACAGTAGTGATGGGCAAATTATTGATGTCAGACGTGCTAACAGAGGCTTGGCACAGGGTGATCCCATCTCACCAATGCTTTTTAATATTGTCACTTTAAAAATCTGTCAACAGATTAGAAATGTTGTAATTTCACAATATGCTGATGATTATGTGTTAATTTTTAGACATACAAATTTAGATCATGCAGAGGAGGAGTTACAAAAGGCCCTCGACTCTATGGTTGTATTACTGGACGAAATAGGACTAGAACTGTCGCCAGACAAATCTAAGATGTGCCTGTTTAGTAGGGGGAGACGAAAAAAGCAAATAAAACTTAAAATTAACCAAACTACAATTTCATCAGTAGACTGTGTGAAGCATCTGGGTGTCTGGTTAGATAGATCACTTTTGTGGTCAAAACATATAAATGAATTATGTGAAAAAGCAGCAAAATTTTTGAATGTATTTAAAGTATTGGCGGGACCTACTTGGGGTATACATCCCAAACATTTGATATCAATATATATCTCATTAGTTAGAAGCAGAATTGACTTTTGTTGCTTTCTTTATGATAACAGTGCAAAGAGTCATCTAAGTAAACTGGACAAAATCCAAAATCAGTATTTAAGATGTATAGGTGGCTTTATAAAAAGCACTCCGATTCATGTCATGGAAGCTGAATTGTGTATTTATCCTTTATTTATTAGAAGATTATATCTGGCTTACAAGTTCTGTTTGAAAAGCATGTCATACTCGAATAATCTAACTATTAATTTAATAAATGAGCTAGGTGATCTGTCAGTCACAAGGTACTGGAGTAATAAGAAAAAGCCCTTACTAGTGAATGTTTATAATGAATGTAAGTCTTGTAGTATACATTGTACAACTGTGTTAGATATGTTCTCACTAGATATTTGGGTTACATATATAAAAGTACATGGCAAAATTAATTTTAGTTTAGATTGTATCAAAGATGCAAAACGCAATCATGAAATTACATCACTTAAATTTGCAGTAATCAAAGAACTAAACGAAAAGTACTCTGGTTGGAAGATAATCTTTACTGATGGCTCTAAAAATGAATCTGGATGTGGTGCCGCTTATTATGATTTAAGTGATGGAAATTCAGCGTCATATAAAACTGTAAATGTATGTGTGTCTATAATGACGATGGAGCTCATTGCAATCTCAAAGGCCCTAGATAACATTTGTTGCAACTATACGAACTATGTACATCAAAATGTAGTAATATGTACTGACAGCAGTAGCGGTTTAATGCATTTGGCTCGATGCGCCTCTGGATTCAGAGGTGCACCGATAGCTTATGCTATTCTTAAGCGAATTCATGAATTAAGGGATATCAACTTGAGATTGCAATGGGTCCCATCGCATATAGGCATAAAGGGAAATGAAGAAGCGGATAGATTAGCAAAAAAAGCAATTGTGGAAGGTTTACAAATAGAAATTGTTCCTGTTTATACAGATGTACTGGGCCCGTTTAAAAATCTATGTTACAATACATTTAAGGAATATTTCGATGAAAGGAGCAAAGAAAAGGGTGTCTGGTACAAGACCATACAATCGGAACCTCCTCGGATCCCTTGGTAGATAAGAGACAATGTTTATTTATATTATGACTAGTAGTCCATAGTTTAAGGGTACGATGAGGCTGACATACCTTTGTAGGGTAAAAGCCTCGAAATAAAGTAGAATAAAAAAAAAAAAAATATAAAACATATATTTATTAACTGTTCTAGATTTTTACTGACGTTTTATGTCTATACGTATCACTGGCAAGTTATGTTTGTTTATCAACTATTATTTACTACCCATAGTACAAGCTCTGCCTAGTTTGGGACTAGATTGGGCTATGTGTATGTGTTGAAATAGAACAGAATAACCACTAATAGGTTTTGGCACTGTCTTCCACTCGGAACATCAAAGAAACTATACTAAGTCTACCTACTCTGAACATCCCTGACACGCTACAATATCAGCTCCGCGCCGATAGGTGGTGCCCAAAAGCCGTTACGAAAAAAGACGCGTAGCATATACAGCTCTTCTGTTTATACTTGATGTGAATCAGGCCACACGAGAACGTATATAAATATACTTTTGTTCCATATCTCGCACAAAATAAAACGTCATTGACGTACCTACACGACAGCACGACGCGCTTAGAATTTATCTGCTCACTTGCAACGTGCCGGAATACATAAATAAGGTTGTCGTCCACAACAACGCATAACCTGTCATCATCACATCAACACCAATTAAAGTGTCCCTTGTCTCACACCGAGTTGCAAAAATCAAATTAAATCTAGCTCTTTGTCACAACACCCCAAAACTTTAGCAATTATAAAAGTTTAAAGTGTATTTTTGCTCGATAAATGGGAGAAACAGTAGGAACTTTATCATTATGATACAAGATGGTTTAATCCGAAGTCATAGTTCAAGGGGGGATGCACAAAATGGACGTCATATATCTCGTGCACAAACCTGGGAGAAAAATTTGAGCCGTGAATCTTCGCAGGGGAGGTGCGTTGTTTTATGATTGTAGACTGGCCACTTTTTATTGCTCAGGAATCAGCTTTAATCTGATGTATTTAAAATGCCTCTGGCTAAAGACACAAGATCAAATAGACAATCAAAACCTCTTTTACATTTAAACAATTTCTAACTTACCTTCTCAGCAGCTGTGGCAGCACGGCCCAGAAGTCGTACTATCATTTATTCATTATTTTTATTATGTTACCTGCCTTCTTGTTTATATGTATGTGTATCAGGTTTCAACATCTAGTTTGCTACATGCTACAAATTCTACAGGGGAATCTATAAGATATAATACTGCTTATGTGATATTCGTCTACTTACAATGTTTCTTTTTTATTATAATATAACCAGACACAGTGCGACTATACGGACCTGTATATTCCTATAGAAATGCCAATAATGGTATATAAATATACTTTTTTTTTATTGTGGAACATTTGTTTATCAACAAACCAGTTTTGTTATTATCGCGGCCCTATCTCGCATGACGCAGGGGTTAGTATAGTTATAGGAGTTTAGTTAAGTTTATTGTGTTTATTTTACCACTTCCTTTCATGTTACCCGGGTATCCATATTTAATGTATTGTTAGCTTGTTATCCGTGGATCATCTGAAAGGTCTTCACTGAAAATCAGCGCAGTCTAGTGGCATAAGTCACTGTACTGCATTAAGCTGAGTGGGGCCTTGTTGTTGCAGTTAGTCTTTTTTAACCTAATGGAAGGAAAGAGGAACCCACCACGCACCCTCGAATTGACCACCCCAACTTTTGCAATAGAAAAAGGTTGACAATATCGAACTCGAAGAGTAACGCCTGATTCAATCAACTAAGTCTTTTTTATTATATAAAGGTAGATTATAATATGTATATATATTAGTTTTAAGATATTTACCATATGTATTTTATATAACTTTTGTAAACTTGATTCATACTGCAACAATAAACGTATTTTCTTTCTTTCTTTTTCTTTCTTAAATAAATATTTGATTCGTTTGCTGATATGCTTGCCGACTTTATGTGGAATGTTTATTACTTTATGTTTGTGTTTCATGAAGGTTATTAGGTGAATAAGTTGGACTACTATTTATCATTTTCTAAGCCATGATAAAGCAGACAAACAATATAACTTTTATGTTTTCGAGTTAGCAGCAAGAAATTCTTTTTTAAATTTTAAATTTAACGAATCATTTTCATTAGTCAACTAAAAGTCATTACATGAAGACGGTCTGATAATTTACCCGTAGTTTTTTTTATTTCTTTTTATTTTTTTATTAGAAAGGAACAACAAACAGCCACGATATGAAACTTCAAATATAAAAACTATTAACATACAATTAAATATGACAATATTGCAACCCACAACGTTGATCATAGATCGGCAATTGGGTGCTTATTTTTATGGTAAAACTAGGATTACAAATACATAAATATAATAATTTTAGGAAAGCTCCTTAAGTACCAATTCTTTATATTTATTTATTAAGTGTACATGAAAAAATATCAAGATGTTCAAAAATTCGGTTATAAGTATCCACCATCCTACGCACGGGGAGCGCAAACCAGAATTGGACTGACAAGTGCCAACAGAAAAAAGTCTGCCAGCGCGCACTTTACGCTTGTTGTTTTTCTAACAATATTTTATAAGTTAATAGCTTCCAAGTACTTACGTCTATTTTCTAGTGTAGTAAGCCTGTACCTACTAAGCAGTTCATCATATGACAAACAGTGCCCAAAACATCTATAATGCATCGTTCGCAAGAATTTGTGCTGAACAGACTCAATCATCTCTATGTATTTATTGTAGTACGGACTCCAAACAGGCGCAGCGTACTCAAGTTGAGAGCGTACAAGGGATTTATATAAACAAATGTATGAAGAAGGTTTCTTAAAGTCCGTTGTTGAACGCATAACGAATCTATATAGTTGATAAGCCTTATTAACAATTTTTTCCACGTGTAGATCTAAACAAAGCTTTGAATCAAGTATTACGCCGAGGTCACGAATGAAATCTATTTTGGTTAGGGGAGCATCGCACAGGTTGTATGTGTAGTTTATAATAAATTTGTTTTTGGTAAAATTTATCATGTTACATTTAGGTAAACTAAGTTGTAATTTATTTCTTTTGCAGTATTTGGACAGTCGATCCAAATCCTGCTGGAACAAATGGCAGTCACTCTCATGTCGTATAGCTTTATATATCTTTAGGTCGTCTGCAAAAATTTTGTGTTGAGGAAACATCGACTGATGTCGTTAATATATAAAATAAATAGCAGAGGACCAAGTATTGAGCCTTGGGCCACACCAGATGTCATCTGTGCCATCTGCGATTATATATAGAAAACTACAATGGTTACCCATTGTAATTTTCTATAGAAACAATAGTTACAAGTTTATTGGAGCTTTTGCTGTGTAACTTTACGCTCATGTACTTTGGGACTTACTGACTTAATGGCTAAATGGTGATACGTGCGTAACGTACAAATCTTTTTAGGGTTCCTTAGGTCAGGTTGACAGACAGATTACCCGTCTGTCTATAAAATTATGGAGAGGTATCTTAGACACGCATTTCTTCATCACTTTTGCATTCACCTTCAAACAACCGATAATTAACTTTGTTTGTTTTTCGTGTGAGTGTGTGTGGTCAGCTCTGGTCTCGGAGTTTTCAGACGGCCTGAAAGCCTCCGACATGGCTTAACAATCCCTATCCTTAAACAAGAACCAGGACCGACAGCTTTACGTGCCCTCCGAAGCACGGTAGCGCTTAGATGTAAATGCCATACACGGTCACCCATCCAAGCGGTGACCTGTGCAAGCGTTGCTTAACTTTGCCGATCTGATACGAACGGCAAGCTAAGTCATGCTATGAGCGCTAACTATTTATTTTTTTAGTCTAACTATTTCATACCCATTTATCTTTGAAGATTCAGCTTTGGGCACAATGATGAGCGTTTTGAGGTTCTCGACGTCTGTAAGTCTACCCATTTGCCTGTCGTTACCTTAGTACTTCATAAATGGTGTCATAATAAAAGGTGATTGAAATTAATAATATTTTGAGACGTCATTGATTAAATGACGTGAAAAATAATTATATCAATGATTTTAGGTTGTCTATTGTTTACCCGAAGATTATATACCATGATCAGCATATTCCCGAATTTCATTAACTCGAATATCATTTGCCGAATGTTTTGTTTGCCCTAAAAGACATATGACGTACTTTTAATTGCCTGAAACTTAGATACCATAAGGTACAAGTGCCATACGTATTGTTTTTCAAATTTTTAATTGCCATAATAATTATTAGACATAATATTTAAACGCCATAATGATTATTAGACATAATATTTAAATGGGTACGTAACAAAATCAGGAATTTCAAAATACCGATGGACGAAATCCCGATAATTGAAACGCCGAATAGTTGTTTGGTCGAAAATTTAAAATCCCGATAGTTCAAATGAATGGCAAATGCCCGAAAGTTAAAAATCCCAAAGTTTAAAATCCCGAAAAATAAATTAAATATTATTATCAACAGCTAGTGCCTAGGGTTGGGTGCGACGAACTAAATAAATAGGTTATGTTATGTTCTCTTTTGACGCTTAACCCAAAAATAGGAGCCCTGCGAAGCAGGGCTCCGTCAACTTAGTCCACATTCTTCTCACTAGTTAAATAAACTGAAGTTGACGGAGCCCTGCGAAGCAGGGCTCCTATTTTCGGATTAAGGGTCAAAGGAGAACCTAACATAACTTATTTAGTTACTGGAATTACAGTTGGACCTAACCCTAGGCACTCGAAAGCAAAGAAATCATTATTAGTATCAGAAAAATCATTATCATTATTAGTAAATAAATATCGGGTAAAAGTCGGGGTGCCCTAAAGTCCCGATTGCATCCAATTTCTCCTGATATAACAACCGTTGCACACCCAATGTCGATGGCAAATGATGTTAAGTATGGCATATGATAATTATGGCATGTGATTAGGGCATGTGATAATTAGGGCTTATAATGATTATGACAAATGATGTTACGGTAAGTGTCTTTATGGGAAACAAAGCTTCTAGCACGTGACTAATATAGCAAACAAGAGTAAGGCAAATGAATATTACGTCATATAATATTGTGGCTGTTGACTATTATGGCAAATGATATTAGGGCAAATAAAATTCGGGCAAACGGTAAACCATGATACATTTTTAAAACGTTGTTTTCAGCATTTCACCTGTGGTGCTTAACCTACCACGTTGATTAATTAGTGGTGAGTTTTTACTTTTATGCACGTATATTATTATGACAATCTCGTTTATGGTACCTGCATCAAACATAATGATATATTCATATTGAATTTTACGTTTGTGAAACAATTCTAGGAGACAAATCCAATTTCATCATCAGCATAAACACTGATTTATACTACGAAACAAACCAAGTAGTTTTAAAAGCAGAATACTTTCAGACATTACCAGTCTTAAACGCTAAACGTTTAAACTAAAATATCGAAACGTTATGGGTTTTAAGTATGTAAGTATTCACTTAACAAAAACACAAGTACGTTTAGTGTCATGGTAAGTGATTTTAGAAAGCTAAGTCCCTGTTATCTTTAAGTACCGTCTACCTAAGTCCAGTGCACTCAAACATTGTCGTAGAAAACAGAGCGGACATTAAGAAAATTAACCTTAATTAACATCACAAGTTCTACCCTTATCATTGTCTGTTTCTCAGAATAAAGCCCTTGTTAGGGACCACATTAGCACCTTTTAAGAAAACGACTGCAAATTAGTACAAATGCTTGACATTCTTTCAGGTGGCCTTACGATTCCCGTCCTGAGCAAAGAACTGAGACCGAGGCTTGACCAGCCCTTTTAAAACAATGTCTGTCTTTCTCTTAGCTTTATCCCAGTTTCAATCTGGGGTCCGCTTACCAGTCTAACCGGATTTGGCTGAATATTAGCTTTTCGACAGAGCGACTGCCTGTCGGACCTCCGCAACCCGAAGGGATAGCGATATTCCATGGTTTAGACTAGTGTCAGTTTGTTTAGAAGGTACTGACGCCCTGTAACGTTTGTCAAAAATCTTCATGACAACCGGGACCGACGGCTTAAGGTGCTCTCCGAGGCACGGGACAAACGATAATTAACAATTCAATACGCACATAACTCCGAAAAGTCATTGGTGCGCGCCGTGGATTCGAACCCGATACCCTCTGCATGGCAGTCCGTTGGTATCTCCACTGGGCTATCGCTGCCTATTTTAAACAATGTATCGCTATGATATAAATTCCACATAAACGTTTACCCATTGGAATGGAAAACTCTGTAAAGAGAGCTTAACTTTATCGATCTATTCAGAACAACAATTCAGGCTAAGATCGTTTTGAGGGCTTATAATAAACCTTATCATTACAAAGTATAAAACAAAGTCTGTCTTCTGTCTGTCTGTCCTTATGTATGCTTAAATCTTAAAAACTACGCAACGGATTTTAATGCAGTTTTATTTGTACACTGACGGACTCATAAACTGCATCAAAGTAATAGACGACTGGTTCGGCGTTACACCGAACCGAATGTTCCTAGGCGATTTGGAAAATTATTAATATTGTGTACTGTAAGGATGTGGGTTCTTATCGCCTAGGAAATTAAAATTCAAATTCAAAATCCTTTATTCATTTGGGTCACAATGTGACGCTTATGGACGTCAAAATAATAAATTTATAAAATAATTACTTATAGACTCTACATTTACATTTACCGCCACGTTCGCAAAGCAATAGGTAGAACCATGAGAAAGAACGGGCAATAAAACTCACGGTCACTCTTTTTCATCGCCAGGTTTTGCATAATACACATAATTTACATTTTGTAAGGTGCTGCAACTGTTACACTTTCTATATCACTTGTATATATTTACTGTACATAATAATACTCAAGCATAATACTTTTGATGTTCATTTGGTAAGCCTCCTCAGAATAGACATGGTGAAACAGGAGCATCCACTTACATTATATATACCTAATAATGCAGGCAATCGCGAAAGTGATCAGAACCATGATGGAAATGATGCAGTTAAATATTAAAATCTAATACCAGCCCGCAAGACCGTCATCGACCAGTCATCGCAAGTGGCACCCGTTCACGAGTATGACGCATGTACCAGCCATCATTCCTCTCGCCATATTAGAGGGACAGGGATGACCCGACACACGACGCCACAAGAAATGACATTTTATTGAGCATGACGACAACGGTATACGAACCAGCAGTAAGAACAATCTATTGGTATACTGACCATGACCGCCAATTACCTCCATTTTCCAGATCGTTATTATTAACATAAATTAGTGAAACGCGTGAAGGAATGCAAATGTAGAAAGAATTTTGTGAAGGTGACAAGTGAACAATGATATGATCAGGGATAAATAATGTTAAACTACATTCAAAAAATCATAAAAATATCCAAATCCTGCAAAAATCATGTGTTCACGAGGCACCTCCACTTAACATGTAAATAAAATAATTGTGAATTAAACAAGCCTAAGCCTATCCCCACGGTGTCTTATCATTTAAAAATTCCTTAATAGTGTAATAACCCTTTTGTAAAAGAACGTTCTTAATTGTCCGTTTGTATTTGTGCATGGGTAAATTTATTATTTCAAGAGGCAATTTGTTGAAAAATCGTATACCAATCCCCGCTACCGTCTACACACTTTATGTAGACGGTAGTTAGTTCCCACCAGTTTATGCTTATTCCTTGTGTTCACTTTGTGCAAATCACTATTTTTGCGGTATAGAATTAAGTTTTTCTTAATGTACATTAAGTTAGCATATATATATATTGCGATGCAACTGTCAAAATATCTACTTCTTTAAATTTATCACGTAAAGAATCTCTAGCACCTAACTTATAAATTGCACGTATTGCCCTCTTTTGAATGACAAAAATTGTCTGTTTATCAGCAGCTGTACCCCATAACATTATTCCGTAAGACATTACGCTGTGAAAATAACTAAAGTAAACTAGTCTAGCAGTATCTATATCTGTGAATTCCCTAACTTTTCTAACTGCAAACGCTGCAGAACTAAGTTTTACTGCGAGACAGGATATTTGGGCGCCCCACTGAAGCTTACTATCTAAAGTTAGACCTAAGAATACGGTTGATTCGACTAGTTGAATTGTTTCCTTATTTAAAATTATATTAGTAGGAACACTTTTGACATCAGGCAAAGAGAATTTAACACATTTCGTTTTGCTAGAATTTAGTACCAAATTATTTGTCCAAAACCAATCTAATACTTGTGCAAGAATGTTATTGACGGTATCAAAGTTACTTGAATTGCGATCAACTTTAAAAATTAGTGACGTATCGTCGGCAAACAAAACAATATCACATACATTTTGAACAAAGAACGGCAAATCATTAATATATATTAAAAAAAAGAAATGGACCGAGAATAGAGCCCTGTGGAACGCCCATTCCCACTGGCAAACCTAGAGACCTACTCCCATTAACATCTACATACTGAATTCTATCTCTAAGGTAGCTGGCAACAAGATTGAGTGCGGTATCTCTAAAACCATAAAGCTTCAATTTACGTAAAAGTGTATTATGTTCTACCCAATCAAACGCCTTTGACAGGTCACAAAAAACACCAATGGCATCCTTCGAGTTTTCCCAAGTATTAAAAATATGCTTTAACAAAGTTACACCGGCATCAACGGTGGAGCGACATTTGTGAAGCCATACGGCTCACTGTGAAATAAATTATTTGTGTAAAAGTGGCTCTCTAATTGATGCAAAATAATCTTTTCAAAAATTTTACTAAAAGCAGGCAAGATAGAAATTGGCCGAAAATAACTAGGGTCGCTCTTGGATCCCTTTTTGAATAAGGGTATCACTTTACTGTGTTTCATTAGATCAGGAAATACCCCTGTATCTACGCAGCTAAATATGGAGCTAAGCTAGAAATAATGTGTTGAACAAGTTTAACCGAAATGCTCCATAAGTCAACAGATTTTTTATTGTTAAGTGTCTTGAATACTTTCAGTATGTCATTGGTGTCAATATTGTTTCGGCGAACCGAATGTTCCTAGTCGATTTGGGAAAACTATTAATATTGTTGACTGTAGGATGGCGGTTCTTATCGACTAGGAAATGAGGAAGCGGAAAAGGGTGCTGTGGTTAGGAGCCTCTTACCTTGCTCGGCCTCCTGGTGTCTTTCAGTATATTGAAGCTGCTTGAATCACTCCACTACACAAATCACTTTCACTCGCGAGCGGTTTTGTTGAGTTTTGTATAAGCGGTAATAATTATATATGGCGGTGCGGTTCAGTGCGGTACGGTGCGGTGGACATCGAATTCCCGAGCCTCTAGGATCCTCCATTCTTTTTCTTCGTCGCCGTTGAGCAGGGTGGCCCATAGCGATGCGTTTAGGGAGGGGATTCATGAAAAGGATCGCTCGGATTGGCCGAGCAGCGACGAACCATTGACGTTGACATAATTAACTAGCAATGGAAAGGATAGATGGCGCTACCATATCCCCCCGGCCCTAAAGGGTTGCCTTTAAAAAATAAATAAAATTGAACTTAGCTATGTTGGGTGTACTACCGCATAACCCATCAATAGGCTAAGACAACGATAACAATAAAAAAAAACTAAATTAACTTTAGCGAAAACTACAAACGCAATAACAGCAAAAACTACAAACTAAATACTTAAACTAAGAGGTAGATCCAACTTCAGGCTAGATCTCACTGAGTTGGAAGCGGACAGAGACGTACAACAGTTTTCACGGGAACAACGCGGGTTGTACCGTCCCTGGAAGTATGCAGTTTCTCTACGATGGCTAACGGCCATGAAAGCGGCGGAGCATTATCATGTATTATGACGTGGTCGTCACGGGTACGTTGGTACGTACCCTCCTCTATAGGGGATGCAGGACTATTCCACTTGGATCTAGCCTGAAGCTGGTGAACTTAGCTATGTTGGGTGTACTACCGCATTACCCATTAATAGGCTAAGACAGCGATATTTATTTATTTATTTATTTTTATTTGGAAAACCAACAGCTTTTTACAATTTGATATAAAAAAAGTATTTTTAAGACACAGAGAGCGAATAAAAGGTTTTCACGCTTAAGTTTTAGATTTTATAAAATTGCGTGGACATAGTCTAGTTAACATATTTAAAAAAGTAGACACTATTGACAACTGTTTTGAAGACCAAAGATGCTGAACAAAAAACCAAATAATCCCTACATAAATATTTACGATAACATTTCATCAAATTACATACATTGAGAGAAAAAATCAAGGCATAGTATCCGTCTCACCGAATCCAGCTTAGTGTTAAATATGTCAAAGTTGTGCTTTTTACATGCATTATTAATGGCTTTGCTCGCTCGCTACAGAAACGAATTTTGACGATAGTTGCTAGAGACCAATGGAAGATGTAAAGGAGTGTAGTGCCTCACAACTTTATTAGGTACATTAAAACTAATTTTAGATCGAAGGTTAGGACAGTCAACAGCTCCCGATATTATGTTGATCATATACACTATATCTGCTATTTCGCGCCGCTTTGATAGCGGTAGAATGTGAAATTTCGCGCATAGCTTTAGGTAGTCGCATGATGAATAGGGATATTTTATGCGATAACACAAGTATCTAATGAACTTTACCTGGATATTTTCGATATGCAAAATGTATTTATCATACCGAGGATTCCATACTTCGCAAGAGTACTCCAAAATGCTTCATACAAAGGTACAGTATAATATTTTGAAAGTTTTTTCTTCCATATATGATAATAAAATTAATCTAAATTAACTTTAACGAAAATTACAAACGCAATAATAGCGAAAACTACAAACTAAATACTTAGACTAAGAGGTAGATCCAACTTCAGGCTAGATCTCACTGAAATTAAACTACAGTTTACGGATTTTATCGCGTTATATTGGTTTCACTGGTTACTAAGTTATTATTATTCGTCCGAATTTGACAGATACCAACGCGTATGACGCCGTGCTCATCGAGAAACGGCTTGAGCCTAAGAATAGCGGGAGAACAAGGTATATTGTTTTTCAAATTTTGAATGTCGTTACTAAAATGAACAGCCTGTACAGCTCGTAGTAACTTACATTCTGCAATTTAAAGATCAGTACTTGAAACAAAAGTCCCATTAGGTAGGTGCCTAAGAAACCTAAAGACATAAATGATGGCGCGGTGTAACTTAGACCACGATGACATGCGTAGTGCGAGTGCATAGATCGGAGATTCCGCAACCTCAGCAATCACGGGATAAGAAACAGACTTCCGTTCGGGTACATCTTCGTCTTCTGCACTGTGGTCAAAGGGTTGCATGGGCCACTCTGACGGATCATGGGAAATCCACGAAGGTCCACGATGCCACAATGGATGATGCAGAAGATTAAGTGGAGAAACACCACGAGACAAGCAATCAGTGGGGTTCTCAGTACCGGCGAGGTGATTGAAACAAGTAGCGGGAACAAGTTCAGTCAATTTACTAACGCGGTTGGCGACAAAAGTTTGCCAGCGGTGAGGAGATGAATATATCCAAGCGCGCACTACTTTGGAGTCAGAAAATGCGTATATTTTATTAATAGGGTAGTGGGGCAAATTTGTATCTTGAACCTTGCGGAGCAACTGAGACAGCAGAAGGGCCGCGCACAACTCCAGCCTCGCGACCGAAATGGTTTTAATAGGCGAGACCTTAGACTTGGCACAAACTAACTGCACCGAGTAGTTAGAACCAATGCGGACTTGCAGATATACGACTCCGCCGTAAGCACGCTCGCTGGCGTCAGCAAAACCTATTAAGTTGATGGTACATCCATCTACCAACCCAAGATGACGCGGAATAGTAATATGATCGAGCGCGGTAAGCTCAATACAGAACTGGCCCCAAGCGGCGACAATATGGTCAGGAGGTGTTTCATCCCACTCACACTTTGATAGCCCAAGTTCCTTGATCAAGAGCTTGGCGTACAAAATTGTGGGAGCCACAAAACCCATTATGTCCCATAGTCGAGCCACTGTGGACAGCATAGTGCGTTTGGTGCACTTATCATCTGGCGCTAAGACGTCAAACCGAAAACGATCACAGGATTTGTCCCAGCGTAAACCGAGAACTTTATGCGGTACAGACTTTTCAAACTCAATGTCTGGAGAAGCTTTATGAGAATCTGGTATGCGTGCGAGAACCTCCTTAGAGTTGCTTGTCCATTTGACAAGATCAAACTGGGCTCGCTTGAAAAGCTGAATAAGCTCTTCACAAAGCGAAATTGCTAGCGGAGCGGATATGACACTACAGGCAATGTCATCCATATACAAAGCGGAAGTAGCAACAGCTTCTGCGGCGGGAAAGTGATCGCCTTCATCAGCGATCAACTGGCGAACAACTCGTAACACGTGATATGGGCTAGATTTGAGTCCAAAACAAACACGATTGAACTGATACACAGATAAAGGTTTCTTATTGTTAAAAAGATAAAAAATCCGTTAAAATCTACGGTCAGATTCGCAAACGCCGATATTGAGGAACATTTGGCGGCAATCAGCTGACAGAGCGATTTGGAAAAGACGAAACTTTATTATGATGTAAAATAAATCACCCTGTAGATTAGGGCCGGCATGCAAAATGTCATTAATCGACTGACCCGATGTAGTCTTACAACTAGCATCTAAAACCACACGAAGTTTAGTAGAGGTTTTATCTTCGCGAACTACGCCGTGATGCGGGATATAATATGAGGGAAGAGAATTGCCTTCGTCGTTTACAACTACACTCAAAAAACCTTTATCTATGTAGTCACGAATGACGTCATTATAGGCGCTGCGTAACTTAAGTGATGCATCAAGTTTACGTTCTAAACAATGGAAACGTCTAAGTGCAGCAGCGTACGAGTCGCCTAACGAATAAGGGTCACCATAGAATGGCAACGCCACAATGTATCTGCCACTGTCGTCACGAACGGTGGTAGTGCGGAAATGTTCTTCACACTTGAGATCCTTACGGCTCATGGAGGGTGGGTGCGGTAACCTCTTCAAGCTCCCAAAATCGCTTGAGAAGAGAGTCAATATTATTTTCTTGAAGAACAGAACAACAGCAAGACGTAATATATTGAGAAGTATGTAACGTAGGTACGGTACCCATAATCACATACCCAAATACCGTCTCAATAGCGGGCGGTAAGTTATATTGCTCACTACGTGCAAGTGCGGGAATATTGCAGCTCCGATCAAAACATCATGTACGCCAAGCTCTTGATCAAGGAACTTTGGCGTACAAAATTGTGGGAGCCACAAAACCCATTATGTCCCATAGTCGAGCCACTGTGGACAGCATAGTGCGTTTGGTGCACTTATCATCCGGCTCGAAGGACCAAAAAATGGTTCAGCGTTACACCGAACCGAATGTTCCTAGGCGATTTGGAAAAATTATTAATATTGTGGACTGTAAGGATGTGGGTTCTTATCGCCTAGGAAAGGAGAAGTGAGTGAACTGGGTTCATGGGAAGAATAGGAGACGGGGGTATGGGAGCACGCCTTACCTTGTACGTCAGCGGTACATTTGTTCGGCGCGACACGGATTATTCTAGACTGTTTCGTAGCGTCGTTGAATTCTTGCGACCAATCAGCGAGGCGTGCCTTTGAGAGGGAAGGAATAAAAGGATTGCTCGTATTGGACGAGCAAGCGTGGAACGATTGACGTTGATGTAATTAATTCTCGATAGAAAGGTAGATGGCGCTACCAACGACTTTGACATAAATATTTTAACCAAGTATGCAAAGGAGAAATACCAAATACGGCCTGTAGCAGCCAGAAAGTTGTGAATCGTTGAAATTAAACATATATTTTTTTAAATTTATACATCGTTTTCGTTTCTTGATAGAGCTTCGGTGAAAGATTTAAATTTTTAAAGATTATTGTTTTGAATAGACTATGGTAATAGCGGATGAATGTCTTATGTTGCCAGCATTATAAATAAAATGAAGTATGGTAGGCAGAAATTGTTTTAAGGAAATAATATTTTTGTTATTATATTAGAAAACAATATCTCTTATTTACTTTATAAATATATTCGTAAAATGAATCAAGAAATATAGAATTTAATATATATTTCATAATTATTAATCGGTAAAAATCGTTTTGTTTTATAATCCATGGTATAAATATTTTTTCAAACCATTGCAACACATTTTTTATTTGTTATGTCATTCGTGTTGCTACTACCCTCAATATACTTATCTGTAGTTGATGAATGAATATTTTGCTCTGATTTATTGGTATTTTTGTGCGGGTTTAATTGTAATGTAGTTGAATATAAGTTCAATAATAATAATCACTACCTTCTACCCATGCTAAGAATATGGAGCGGTGTTCGTGATTGTGGTAAGTTTTTTTGGACGAGTATAGATCGAGGTTCCCTAGTACACAGGTGATAATTCGTTATTATTGGCCTCTTTTTATGTAGTTTTTGTTCTATATGACACAAAGACATACCTTTATTTACTCCTAGGTATTATATTTATGTTAAAATTCTATTAAAAGTATATTTAGTTATATAATAATTTCCATTTCAAATATCTCGGATCTTATTTCCACCAAAAGTTATTTTAAAAAAAATTATACAGGCTAATAGAGTAGTCATTTATCTTCAAAACACACATGGTTTCGTGTTTGTCTTTGCTAGGCCCATAATGTATGGCCAAATGGTACATCTCCTTTCTATACAGATTTAAATTGAAACCTCTAGATTGGTTCGTGAACTTTAAAACAGCGTAGGGTCATATCCTTAAGTTTAAGTTTGTGTACTGGAAAGGACCTTAAGACTTTTTTGAAGAAAAAACAGAATTTTAAGGAAAATTGGTTTAATAAAAAAATTGTTTTTAACAATAGACACAAACTTTATGCAAGGGTTTATTTATGTTTTTATAAGGTGTATTACCTCCACGTGCCCTTATTATGGATCTATCGGTTCCGCATAGATTTTATTAGGGTTATTAAAAGATCTTGCGGAATATTGTCCCATTCTTTTGAAAGTGCAGTTCTTAGTGCTGCCACTGTCGTGAGCACAGGATTTCTCGCATATTCAGCCCTTTTTAAATTGTCCCAAACATGCTCAGTGGGATTAAGATCCGGGCTGCGTGCTGGCCAATTCATCGTACGTATCCCAACCTCTTCGCAATATTGTCCAACTTGTGCAGCAGCGTGCGGCCGGGCATTATCCTGCATTAAAGTAAAATTTTCGCCTATGAATCCCATGTTAGGCACCACGTGATCTTCTAAGATCTCTGTTATGTAGCGATGTGCAGTCAAACCCCCTCTATTACCGTTTTGACGGACCATGTCAATGAACACAAGTTCTGTTCGTCCGTTCATCGATATGCCACCCCAGACCATACACGAACCGCCTCCAAAAGGAACACGCTCCTCAATGCAACTTTGAGCATATCGCTCCCCAGGTTGACGATAGACTCTTCTGCGACCATCTGCACCATATAAACATGTCCTACACTCGTCCGTGAACAATACGGAGGCCCATTGCTCTTCTGTCCAATTTAGGTGATCACGCGCAAATCTTAAGCGAGCTTGTCTGTGAGCTACAGACAATTTTGGACCATTTGCTGATCTAAAAGGGGTGACATCCGCTTCCTTTAACCTTCTTCTTATTGTTCGTGCACTCACATTTACTCCACGCACTTTATTAAGATCTGTTTTGATGTTAACTGACGTGAGGAAACGATTTCGCAGGGAAGTTGTAACAATAAATCGGTCATCACGACCGGTGGTTGCTCGAGTTCTGCCTGTACCACATCTCCTTCTGTAAGAACCTGTCTCCACAAACCTTCTGTATATTCTAGAAACCGTAGACTGGTTTAAATTTAAATTTCTACCAATCGTTCGTTGATACAAGCCCTCCCGCACCAGTGCTACAATTTGAGCCGCTTGCTCGGACGAAGTATCCATATTATGGTTCAAAAACTCTCGATGAGTTAAAAAACTAACCCAACAACTTTGCTGGTAACAATAATTCAATTGACAAAAGAATAAAAAATCAATGCGAATCAATTTAAAACTTTGCTTTAAATAACACGCAAATCTGATACTACGAGTAAATTTTCTTTTCCCGGCTATATTCATTTGTTTTACTGCAGTTCTATTTTTAAATTTTGCTTTTTTTTAAGATTAAGGACCAGTCTCTCCATATTTATATAATTTATTCTAAAAAGTTTGCATACTTATAAAAAAATCATTTCAAAGTAATCCTGAACTTTGATGCTGTTTATTAGTCCGTCAGTTTATAATTGACGCGGGTGAAGCCGCTGGTGACGTCTAGTTTTTGATAAATTGCTAAGTTAGTGGCACGTGCCGTGTGTTTGCCCTTAATACCATCTGCATAGCAGTCTGTTAGTATATCCACTGAGCTGCCGCTGTCTGCCAACGTTTTATAAATTGAGATTTATTTTCAAACTTCACTCATACTCGTAGGTCGCTAACACGATTAACATCTGTGAATGTATGCATCATGAATTTTCTTGTGACAAACGATAATAGCTAAGATTTAAAAGAATAAAAAAATATCTTTGTGCATGGTAAGATCTTCAGTCAGCGGAAAATAATGTTTGTCTCTGGCCACCGTTAAATAAAATCCTAGAATACTTACCGACCGTACCTAAAATAACACAAGCCGATCTTCCTAGAAACATTCCCCTTCGTGAGCAGTTTTATATTAGATAAAATCACTATAGATTTCTATACTCTTTGCGCCTTTGCGTTCGCGACATACATACTTTAATAAAATAAGCTGAAGGAAGGAAGATGTTACAATATTAAGGTAGACAGATGAAAAGAAGAGGGGAGCCAAGAAAAATATGGATGGTCTAAGTGAGGAATTATAAGAAATTGAATCGGACGATGGGCTACAGAGATATATGGAAGCGCATGACATACTACGCCGATCACAAATAAATTTTGACCAGAGTAGAGATTTTCTCAGGTTGTCCTAAATGTTCTATAGGCATAAATGCCTATAGCCCATCAACGTAAAGTAATTCATCAACTCATCCTAAAGGACGAGTTGATGAATTACTTTACAATTATCTCAATAGCAGTAAATAAAACATCCTGTCACTTACTAATGTTTAAAATTTGCACAGAAGCCTATATTATATTATCCGAATATTTATGGATTACAATACGTTATTTTATATGACAGTTTAATGAGTAATCTACTAAACTCTCGATGATAAAGTAATTTAATTTATAGATAAACACAGTTTAAAACCACAGATTTACGACTCCATCTGTCGTAAATCTGTGGCGTATTCGTCCGACTAAGTGAGGCACGTTGACGGCTATGTGTGCGTGACATTTGGCGACTGGCACTGTACGGACACGCGCGCCTATGTGTGTGTAAAGTTGCCAGATTATGAATAATCTCCCACTACCTTGTATATAGTTTTTGCAAACGGATATAAAAATATTACATATTTTATATTCGTTTGCGGTTTTGAAGAATTTACCATGGATTTAATTAATGCTTTTAATATGTAATGCTGTTATGAAAATGATTCAAATAAAAGAAACCATTAATGTATGCTTTTATAAATACATTTCTTAAATGTAGGTACTGAGTAAAGTTTTAACTAATTTTATTCGTAAATTGAGAAATAAATAGATTATGTTTTGTGATTAATACCCTCGATCCAGAAGAAATACTTATATAATACCAACTACATATATTTACGAATACCAATCATGGGGTTCAGATCTTAGATCGGCGAATATGTTGTTTATTTTTTGTTTAGATATATATATTCTCAGTATAGTATCTGGAAATGTTTGGTTAATTGCAATAGGCTTGCGTCCTAAATATTAATTAGCTATAAACATTTTGTCATGCACACAATAAATTATGAATATTATGATTCATAAATCAAAACAAAAAAAAATTGCAATTAAAAATTAATAATGGCTGCAATCAATGATTTCTGTTTCTGTACTTAATGTACACACGGCGCCAAGTCAAGCTAAACAGTTGCAGTACGATTTTGATACTTATTCCCTACGCCATAAGAACGGTACAAAGGTCAAAGTGTACAAAGCTTGACGAGGAGCCATGTGTACACGAATATTTGGATCGTTTGGGGATCGAACTCAAAACAATGTATATACTAATGGAAATTCTATTACTATATTTTATAAGAAGAAAGATAATCTACAATATAATTTTACATTACGTTAATGTATTTTTCATTAACATGACCATCAATATTACATAATCAATTGACAAGAGCATTTTCCCTAATTCAGGGAGAACGGCGTCGACGTAAACTGGCAACACTTACATATTTTCTGCAGAAATACGAATTATATCGAAATAATATTATAAAACAGTCAAATAATCCATAGTTATCTGTAAAAATATATTACCATCTTCCCGTTTTTGCTTTTGGAAACAACTTTTACAATGTTTAAAAACGCAAGACGGCATTTTATGAATTTAAAAGCTTGATTGATCGTGGCGTGTGAACTGTGCGATGCTTCGCAGCGCACTGAGCCGAGTTTGTATTCGCTTTTCAATTTTGTATTTGCTTTAGTGGCCTCACGCAAGTGTTCCGCGCGCTCTGTCTGCCTTTAGTTCTGTAGTCTTAGTTTAAAACGAAAACTATAAACAGTTCAACCACAGCACCAAGCTTGCTGAATAATTTATTTTGATGTTAATGTAAAACGTTACATAGACACTGTTATGTCTGACATTATTTTCAATATTATGACTGTATATTTATTTCTTGTTATTATAGGCAGAGCTGGCCTAGTGGTGTTACCAACACCTGCCTCCTATGCAGAGGGCATCAGCTTCTAATGCTCAATGCACACCAATATCTTTGTATATGTGTTTATTAAATTGTTAATTATCGCTTGTCCAGTGCCTCGGAGAGCAAGTTAATTCTTCTTTATGTGTGTTGAGATCGGACCGAAGCTATTTGATGTAGTTGATGTTGTATAACATAGAGAGGGATATTGCTTGCATTTCAGATATTTTCTTAGTGCCTTTATCTACATGAATCTATACAGGTATCCATTTTCATTACAGGTATTGTCCACCGTTTTCTCTTGCTGACGCTGGGTTGGTCAATCCGAAGGGGCGTGGTGGGTTTTTCTTTCTTTCCATTAAAATACGGAGCAATTTGCTTAAAATTCTGTGTGAATCATTCAAGAGAACCTATCTAGTTTGAATATACAATTGAACCCGGTAAGTGGCACTGCAGTTAGGGTGACACCAAGGCTGATTTAATAGAATTAGCGTTACAGTGTCTGCTGTTTCTCCTAGTATAAAATAAAATATGAAACTGGAAATAAAAATCACCCTCTTAGCGTTATTCCACTTGTAGTAACCGGATTTGACTGAATATAAGAAATTTCCACAGAGCGATTGCCGTCTCTCCTCTACAACTTAGAGGTAACAGCAATTTTCTGTGGTTTAGACTAGTGCCACTCTATATCAGTTAATTTTACATAATTAAATGATATTAATCTGTGTATGAGATAGCGGGACGCTGTTGGATGCGAGCGGCTTATGATCGGTCTATGTGGCGAACCTATTTCCTCTAGGCTGACATGATGAATTTATGTATGAAAAACTCCCGTTCTAAGCACGTGTCGCATTTTGTTGGCTAAATCTGAATTCGGCGCATTCGGCAATCAAGTGATTCAGGTGGCAAGCATGTTGTCGCTTCAAACAGCATCGCGGATATACTCCGGTCTATTTGCCGAATGAAAACAACCGCATTTGCCAACTCAGTTTGATTCTCGGTACAGCTGGAGCGAGTTCAGTTTAGTTTTCGTATATATAAAATATATTCAATTGAAATGAAACTAGTTTTTGGACGCTCAGTCGCTGTTGTATACTAGTCTAACTAATGTTAAAAGTTGAGACTAACGTGCTCGTTGTAAGTTAGGCTTGCATTATGTTCCTAGTACAGATATTTTTTTTATTTTACAGGACTGAAGTTTATGTAATACGTATACACGTTGGCCGCTGCAGAGTAAACTTGTGTATCAGGGCTCCGACCTTGCCCAGTGTGAATGTGGTGAGCAGTAGCAGACAATGGATCACTTGCTGATATGTCGTTCTTGCCTGAGCACCTACACTGTGTTCAGGCACAGCTCTGGGAAGCCACTCCTAGCCCAATTAGAAGTGGCCGAATATTATGCAGATATCATATAGTAGAAACCACTGACACGAAGAAGAAGAAGAAGTTCCATGCCACTATAAATTTCACATACCTAAACTTTCTGGCTATCGGGATATCGTTAGGATCCTTACTGCCTAGGCCATGTAGGTATATTACAAAAAATTCAATATAATGGCAAAATTTTAAACTTTTAAGTATCTTTTTTTATTCTATACACTTAGATTATGTAAGCTATATATTAGTTTCTCCAAGCAACCTGACCCTACCATAGAAAAGCAGACAACAATGCAATCGTGTGTTTTATAATAATGGCCACCTGCATTACTGGTGTTTGGAAAAGTCTCCTGTCCTTGTCAAAAAAAAGAACCCTGGGACTTGAGATTTCATAATATTTTACCAAGTGTTGAGGTAGAAATAAAACTATCGATCTGAGGATATATATTTTTTTATTGGTTTAGCCCGTCTTACATACATATTTAAATCATACAGAGAGTATTAGGACTAATCCGCAACTATAGCTAACGAACCAATCAGAGCGCGCGCTTTGCCGTAAGGATTAGATATGGTGACGTCGCGCGTGTCGTCGAGTATCGAGGATCGCCGGTGCGCCAGGTGCGGCGGCCGGCTCAGTTGGCTGCGTCGCGCGGCGCGTGTGCACGTATGTGATGTTTTATTCTAGCTGCCACATAGCTGCCCCCCAGCGAAGCGCACGGTAGGTCTCGATGTTCGGCCGGAGCGGGTGACGTAATTATTCGATGAAGTGGTAGGCTCGTTGTCGTTTATCAAGAATGCTGGCTTCAAGCGATCTATGCTTATGTTGACTAGTCGATCTTTGACTTGTACTGTGTACACTTTGTCTTGCCTATGTAGAACACGGTATGGTCCTTGGTAGGCAGGCGTAAGCGGACGGCGGTGAGAGTCGGTGCGTATAAATACATGCGAACATTTGTATAGGTCGTCATGTATAAACATTGCGCGACGATCAGTGTTTCGGCGTACGGCTTGCATTTTCTTTAAAGCGGTGCTTATTACGTCTTCATAATGTGTGTTCATTGCGTTAGTTGGTGGTTCGCCGCACATTTCACCGGGCAGTCGTAATGTTGTTCCGTATAATGCTTCAGCTGGCGAGACGTCTGCGTTGTCCTTGATTGCGGCGCGTAGTCCTAACAACACAGTAGGCAATTCGCGCGTCCATGTCGAATCTTGGAGGCGTGCGGTAAGGGATGCCTTTAGAGATCGATGCCATCGTTCGATCATGCCATTTGCTTGAGGGTGATAAGCAGTAGTGCGAGTCTTGTCTACTCCCATTCTATTCATAAGTGATCGGAACAGGTGGGATTCGAACTGCCGTCCTTGATCACTTGTAATCCGTTTGGGGCACCCGAAGCGCGCTATCCAGCCTTCGTAGACGATTGTTGCGATTGGGGTGGCGTCAATGTTGCTTACGGGAAATGCTTCGGGCCATCGCGTTGCTCTGTCGATAATCGTTACACAATATCCTTTGCCATCTGATATAGGTAGTGGTCCGACGATATCAATGTGTATGTGCGATAAGCGATGTGCAGGTGAAAAATCTGTTAGCGGTGATATAGTATGGCGCTGTACTTTTGTTCGTTGACAGGGTATGCAAGTACGTGTCCAGGTGTTGATGTCCTGATTCATCTTTGGCCAGAAGAATCGCTGGGTTATCATTTTTCTAGTGGCTCGTATTCCAGGGTGACTTAATCCATGAATACTATTATAAATAATGTATCGTAGCTTTGTAGGCAGGTAAGGGCGTGCGGTGCCTGTTGATGTTTCGCATATTATTGTCTTGTTTGTGTTCGAGTTCGGCCGCAGGCGTTCAAAACGTAGCGTTGGATTTTTTATGACGTCAGACAGTTGTTTATCGTGTCGTTGTTGTTGTTCCAGCTCATCGTAGTCAACGAAGGAGGGTGGAGATATTGCTTCAATCCTTGATAAGGCATCGGCCACAACATTGTCCTGCCCTTCGATGTGGAGTATCTTCGTCGTAAACTGGCTGATATAGTGCAAATATCTTGTACGTAATATTTGTGGCGTCTCTGTCTTCGAGTTTTGCCTCAATAAGGCGTGCGTCAGCGGCTTATGGTCTGTGTAAACTGTTATTTCTCTGCCTTCGAACATTCGCCGAAAATGTCGTATGGCTTGGTAAATCGCAAGCAACTCACGATCAAACGTGCTGTATTTCTTCTGTGCTTCCGTTAGTTTCTTGGAGAAGAATCCAAGCGGCCTCCAGCTCCCAGCGACGAGTTGTTGAAGTGCTGCGCCCACGCAGGTAAGTGATGCGTCGCACATTAAAGCTATCGGCGCGTTTACAGATGGGTGTGATAAGATGACGGCGTCTTTGATGCTATTCTTGCAGGCTTCAAACGCTTCTTTCTCGTCGAGCGTGAAGTTTATAGGGGTTTTGTCGTTCTTCTTGCTTGTTCGCAGATATTTGAATAGCTTCTCTTGAACGTGAGCGGCGTGGGGTATACTTTCTTTATAAAAATTCAGAATGCCTAGGAACCGTCGTAACTCTTGCACTGTTGTAGGTTGTGGATAGGTAGATATGACTTCGACGCGGTCCGGTGTTGGCTGGATACCCGTTTCAGTAAGCATGTACCCAAGAAATTCGAGCTTTTCTTGTCCAAATACGCATTTCGTGAGGTTTATTCGTAATCCATGTTCTTGTAGTCGCTTGAATAACTCTGCTAGATGTCTTCGATGAGTATGTTCGTCGGGCGATGCAAGCAAGACGTCGTCGACAAATGGGAAAACGTATTCCATATCTCCTAGGACGCTGTCTATATAGCGTTGAAAGGTTTGCTCGGCGTTCCGCAAACCGAAGCACATCCTTGGTAACTCTTATAACCCGAAGGGTGTGATAACAGCCGTCTTCTCGATATCTTCCTCACGAATGCTCAGTTGGTTGTAGGCCTTCTTCAAGTCGATTTTCGAAAAGATTTTCATCCCTTCCAGCCTGTAGGTGAAGTCGCGTAGCCGTGGAATCGGGTATCGATCAGGTTTAGTCACTGCATTTAATTTTCGGTAGTCGCCACACGGTCTGTACTCGCCATCTTTCTTCTTAACTAAATGCAATGGGCTTGCCCAGGGTGACTTGGATGGTCGACATATTCCTTGATCGATCATGGCCTGGAATTCCTTTCTCGCTACTTGATACTTGTGTGGTGGTAAGGGTCTTGCCTTGCAGTATGTCGGTGGTCCATGAGTAACGATGTGGTGTTCGACGGCGTTCTTCCTGAGACTAGCGAAGTTTGACGACGTTATATCTGCATATTCTTGTAACAAGCTGTGATACGGGTCCGTAGGGTTGATCGTGAGAACCGCAGGGGTTGTTGTGTTGTTCGTAACTTGCCCGCCAATGTGCAATCCTGTTTTCTTGTCGATAAGCTTCATTGCGCGGATGTCGACAAGGAGATCGTGGTGACGTAAAAAGTCGGCTCCTAATATCGGTCTAGTCACAGCTGCCACGATGAATTTCCACGCAAACACACGACGCAAGCCTAGATTGAGGTCTAGTTTTTTCTCGCCGTATGTTTGTATCGGAGTGCCATTTGCCGCATACAATAGTTCGTGAGCTGCGCGCATTCCTTTCTTGTAGGGGATCACGGAGACGTTCGCGCCTGTGTCCACCAAAAATTGCAGATTGTTGTTGTAGTCGTGTACATGTAGACGGTATGTTGAGATGTCATTGACCTCGGGTCCCGTCTCAGCCAAGGTCGCCACTAGTTTCCCCGGGGCTTCGAAAACTTGCAAGGAGATCTGCATTTTCGTGCTCGTTCACCGTAGCGCTCATGGTAGAAACATGTGTCGCCCGTTGTGTCTTGCCGCGGTCCGCGTGTGTGAGATTGCGAGCGGGACCAATAAGTATAGCGCCCATATCCCTGCGCCTGACGACCTCTTCTCAGTGACGATTGGTACATTTTTATAGCTGATATTTCTCGGGTTAGCTGCATGATGGCTTCTCTTAGATCTTGGTCGGGCTTTTGATGTTCGTGCTCGTTTCGGGACGTCGACGGATGTTGACATGAACAGACTGTGCGCGTTTCACGTGTTTGCTCGTGCATCTTGTCTGCCATGGCTGCTAAAACGTCGAGTGAGGTAGCTTGCTCGTTTATGGACAGCACTGCACGCGTTGACGAAGGCAAATGGCTCATCCACAACATTTGTAGGGTGGAGTCAGGTATCTTATCGCGTGCAGGTTCTCGCATACAGCGTAGTAACTGAGACGGCTTCTGATCTTCCAGTTCCATTTCGTTGAGTAACTTATGAAGTTGCTTTGTCTCGGACTCTTCGTAAACTGATTATAAACGTTTCTTCGCATCTTTGTAGCGCCCGGTACGTGAATTGCACATAACTATGTCGCTTATTTGTTCGACGTCCGCCTTTTCTAAATGAGCGACGAGCAGACTGAACTTAGCTTCGTCGCTGGGCTTTTGTGGGTTGACGACAGTTTCGAATTGGCCGAACCATAGTCCTGGCTTGTCTCTCCAAAATGTGGGGATGCGAGATTTCACCAATATCGCTGCGACTTCCTTAGACTCCATGTTTTCTTGTGCGTCGAGGTCACCAATTTACCAAGTGTTGAGGTAGAAATAAAAGTATTGATCTGAGGATATATATTTTTTTATTGGTTTAGCCCGTCTTACATACATATTTAAATCATACAGAGAGTATTAGGACTAATCCGCAATTATAGCTAACGAACCAATCAGAGCGCGCGCTTTGCCGTAAGGATTAGATATGGTGACGTCGCGCGTGTCGTCGAGTATCGAGGATCGCCGGTGCGCCAGGTGCGGCGGCCGGCTCAGTTGGCTGCGTCGCGCGGCACGTGTGCACGTATGTGATGTTTTATTCTAGCTGCCACAATATATTTCTTTTTTAGGGTTCCGTACCTAAAAGGTAAAAAACGGAACCCTATTACTAAGCCTCCGCGGTCTGTCTGTCGGTCTGTCTGTCTGTTTGTCTGTCTGTCACCAGGCTGTATCTCATAAACCGTGATAGCTAGAAAGCTGAAATTTTCACAAATTATGTATTTCGATTGCCGCTATAACAACAAATACTAAAAATAAGTGGATAATAAATGGGGGGGTCCCATACAATAAACGTGATTTTTTTCGTATTTTTTGCTCAAAATTACTAACGGTAACAGGTAGACGCTTAAAATTTTCACAGAATATGTAGTTCTATGTAACCTTTCAAAATAAATAATTAAATTAAAAAGAAATAAAAAATAAAGGGGGGCTCCCATACAACAAACGTAATTTTTAAGCAATTAGTTAGTCGATCTTAATACAGGTAGAAATTTAAAAAATATTTAAGTATACATACAACAAACGTGATTTTCTTTTATAGATGATTTGTCTTTCACCGCATATGGTATTTCTGCGCCCGTTCCTACAATTTTAACTGGAACTTTGATATCATGAATACATTTCTTTGTATCAATAACCTTTCATTCTGCAATATTTTTGGCTACGTTACATTTTATAATAATATTGGACGTTTGAAATATTAATGTAGGTAATTGTTTTTGAGTTTTATACAAAAGCTTTCCTTGTTCCTGTTGCCTTTGGAGAGCAAGAAAAAGGCAAGAGTAGGGATAAAATAGGAGATTAAAAATGAAGAAGAGAAATTGGGTCATCGGTTTTACCACCAAACGGAGGTTAATTTGGACCAAAATTAAGAAAAGAACGACTGCCTTACATTGATTATAACATGATAATTGCTAAAATATGTACAATCATCATTAAAAATGTGTAATGGCAAATTTTGCTACTTTAAAAACATGACCTACAGCTGTCAAACCAATTTTATTTTCGTACATTATTAGTAAAAGTTACTTAAAAAAACATTATATAACTGGCGTCTTACTTTCACTACGCCCGTATCGATTATATGGACTAAGGGCTATCCATTTGCCATTCTAATATACATTACTGCAACGGTTCATCAAAATCAGACCAATAGCTTTTCGTTAAAGAGTAAGAGTAACTAAACTCATCCATCCTCAGAAACTTCCACATTTATAAAATTATAACAATAGTGAGATTATTATGTCCTGTCTTTATCAAATAAAACCTTTTCACATCCAACAAAGCCGTACTGCCCCGTCTGCCCCATTATCGATCATAATAAAACAGAAATCAGTCAAGCTGAATGTTAGCCGCGCGCAAAACCCGCAAAGTCCATGAACAATTAGGGCGACAGCACTACAGCGGGACATCGTAACTGATTATTTAAATCAAGTCGATTTTATGTTGCTTCACGGCTGAATAAAAAGTGTACTATGGGAATGGCTTGGTGTTTACGGTGAAGGCGATAGCGAGTCATTGTGCTAAAAGAGGCAGCTATTTTGTGTGAAGAGTGGGATTTTTATTCATCGAGTATTTTATTTGCACACTATTGCTGATGATGGATGCATTATTAAATAGAGTATTTAAACGCGTGCCTCAATCTTCATCATTCAAAATTGGTTGTATGTCCACATCTGCTTAAAAGTTTCTGTTCTTACTGGATATGTAAATTGTATCTACCATTTGCTATTAAGTTTAATATGTTGATATTTTCATAATAAGACAATCGATGTTTAGCTGGAGCTGGATGACAAATGGCTAGTAATAAGATTTCAAAATGATCCAATCGTATTCAATCTAAATAAAAAAAAAATATCAAAACTGCTAACCCAACTAAGTAGCTATAAATCAACATAGCACACTTATTACTAGTTTTTTCTAAACTATTATTTTATTCTCACCCGCTCATCACTCGCACCACAAAACTGCGTCGCGGCGCGCGTAGCCACAGTGATTTGTGTGGTCTGTGCGAAATGAATGGAATAGAAAATGAGATCATTTCGTCTTCCGCGCCGCTTTACAATAACTCCTCTTTTTGTGAGGAACTTGGCTGTGTGTTACGTGCGCCCTGAGACCGGGGCGTGTTTACATCTTTATACACACGACAAACTAGTTCCTCTTGGAAGTAAATCGTCGGGGAAATCTAACAATTTATCGCAACGGGTATTGGGTAAACTTTGAGCTTAAGTTTGTATATTTTTATATGAAATGTGTCATTTAATCCTTAAAAAGATTTTAAAAAAGCCAGAATCATAATATGATTATTCTTCTTCTTCATCCTTCTTCATCGTGTCACTGGTTCAGATTTTCTGTTTCCAAAACTTGGCTACGGTAACGGCATTATCTAAAGCCACTTTAAGATCCTGTTTACAGCAGTTAGATGGGCAAAGAGGGAATGAAAACAAATGTGCCATGGATTGTGATGGATGATTATTATAATTATGTGATTATTTACTTTTTAACTATAAATTATATACCTACTGCAAGTTTCAATGGGTCAAAAGTTTGTCGGAACTGAAGATCTTTCATCCTCAGTCTTTAACAGTCCGCTGCTGGACTAGGCCTCTCATTTGAAAGGAGGCCAAGCGGGTTGGTATAGGGTTTGTATCAAGTTTTCCTTCTCTTACAGTGCTGTTTTCTGCATTATATGCTCCCTCTGTCGGCTCTTACGACAACCATGGGATGATATGGGGTGGTGACAATCCGTATTCTTAATCTGTCACCACACGGACCAAGATCTTTAAGACTTAATAAATCTGGCGTTATGCATTTTTTTATACAAATCGCGCTATGATATAGTTTACATACTCGTAAGTTGATTTTTGTTATAACCAGCGAGCGAAGCCACAGGCAATCACAAGTCACTTCTAAATAGCAACTAATTATAATACATAACCAAATAAGTACTAATCAACTAATACTAAATGTCCACACATACTTATAGTGCCACTATTTAGCTAACTTGTTTGATGACAAACGAACTATTTAGCTGGCAAACAACACGCTTGCTATCTATCGCCTAAGTGATATTTTGCTAACTAATTTACACAGTATTTAATTGGTAAAATGTTATTTTGATGATGTCGATTTAGGGACTAAATATTCCAAACTAATATTATATTTGCGAAAGTGTGTTTGTACTTCTTTGACGCTTTGTTGCAAGCGGAGTGATGTTGAGAAATGTTGTTAATAAAATACTTAGTAAGCTGAAGAGTTCTACATATAATGCTTTTTACTGCAAATACCTACTTTATTTTACCTATACCGTGAAACCGAAAGCTAATTGTAATATTTATACAATTTTGAGAGAAATAATTAGTTTGGACACTGACTACTATATCTGTGATTTTGGTCGATAAAAGTGGCCTGTTAGTCTTTGCTGAATACTCAAAGCCGCAGCCTACGCCTGAAGTTTCTGTTTACGTGCGTATATCATTTGACAAACGACTTCTAAAAATAATCGGGCATTTTCCAAACATACGAATGCGACATTAAAAACAACAAGCAATAATTTATTTTATAAAATATAACAGCCCAAGTCCACCTTAGACGATACATACAAATCGCAAAATAATTGGCCGTCACATGCAGGGCCAGTAGCCCCGCCTGTCGGAGTAAGGGCGGTTTCAGATTAGCGTTTTATACGCGCGTATAAGTACGTTTTTGGAAGCGCATGTAGGCGCGTATAGGCGTGTCTTTTGGCACCCGCGCATCTCGTACGAGCGTTGACGCGGTTCTTAACTCGTATAAGAGCGAGCCGTCGTTTCGAGCGAACACGCCGAAATATGCCCATTTACGCGAGTTTGGTATTTTAAAGCGCGTAATGTAGCGCGCGTGTAAGGGCATTTGCTAAAACGACCGTATACGCGCAGAAAAATACGCTTATCTGAAACCGCTCTTAGTTGTATGAAAAACGTGAAATAAAAATACGAATATTGCATGGCCCAGTGACGTTCGACGCTCGTTACTGGAATTGTTATAGAAAATATGGAAGTGACTTTGACGCTCATGTTCCGGCTTTGAACGATGCATTTTTTATTCTCCAGGGAATCACACCAGGTCAATGCCTTTGTCTGGTAGACGATTTTGTGAAATGTTGCTGGGAAGTAGGTGTAAAACAATCGATAGTTCGTACTAACTGTTGCTTGATAAAGGAGCACAGGGTTGCAGTTTGTTGATTCGATCAATAGAAATGTTTGAACCAGATGGGGCGTTAAGAAAAGTAGCATACGTGTTGTAAAACGGGAAAATTGGCAGATGATTCAAAGCTTAAATTATAATATCCGATTTGTAAATTGTACATCACATATACATGATGATATGATGCTAATCTTTTTTGAGACCACGCTTAAGAAAACGTAAAGTAACACGCCGCACAGCTAAGTGAAGTACACCATACACGCAAAGTGGTTGTCAGTAACTGGACACAAAGAATCGAAAAAGGTGGCGCAGGCTCTGTGGTGGTCTATATCTAAGCCGCCCCAAGGCCTCCGACATGGCTTAACGATTCTTATCCTGAGACAAGGACCACGACCGACAGCTTTACGTTCCCTCCGAAGCACGGTAGCGCTCAGCTGTAAATGCCAGACGTAGTCCTGGTTACCCATACAATTGGCGACCTGTGCAAACGTTGCTTAACTTTGTCGATCTGTTACGAACAGCAAGTCTCGCTATGAGCACTACCTAGTAGCTATCTAGTAGTGGACTATGGCAGGCTGGTGATAATAGTGAGGTTAACTGGCACGTGTAGCGTTAGCAACGCGAAATAGATAAAACCGTATACCCATGAAGTAAAACCAAGGTATAGCCAAATAACCTTAAATCGAAGACCACCTTAGCAACCGATCAAAGTGACCGTACATTTAACCCTCTGCCGCTTCCATAGCGCCTTTACTAGACGTCAGTGTCAAGTGCACAGAGGGCGCAACGGACCGACCAAGGCGACAGTTGATTGCGACCACTCAAACGACCAACGTTTTTCACAAACAACTTTGGTCGGCTGGTAATTAGTTTACGAGAAGGTAATTAAAGTTTTAGTTAAAATTTTGTAGCAGTTTGTATTGATTTTAGTTATTATATTTTACAGGGATTTATAATAGCTAGTCTGAGTACTTTAAACTATTCTATTTGGTCATATAGTAATATTTATGTAACATCTTTCAATTGCGGCATCATTTATTTTAGCATTAGTCACGTTGTTGCAAATAGAAGGTATATGACTTTTCTTCATAAGTAAAACCGTCATTGAGATCCTTTACATATACATAATTATATAAGTTTTGTACCCTTAATCAAAGAGCATACATGAGAAATTTTATGGGAGTGAATGAAGCAAGAGAGATATGTTAGGATCGTTGCAAATGGCGTTCCGTAGTCTCTGCCTACCCCTCAGGGAAACAAGCGTGAGTCTGTGTATGTATGTATGCATATAAATTTTGTACTTTTATTTGTGTAAACCAAGACCAGAATTATATTGATTCCAATCAAAAGTAAATACTTTTAAACGTTCACGACATGTACACATAGTAATAGACAGACGGTAGCGCCCATAGCGAGACTTGCAACGCTTGCATAGGCCGCCACTTGGATGGGTGACCATGTGTGGCATTTAAATATGAGTGCTACCGTGCTTTGGAGGGCACGTAAAGCTATCGGTCCCGATTATTGTCTACGGATAAGGATCGGTGGGCCATGTCGGAGACCTTCGGGCGGTCTGAAAACTCCGACTCCAGAGTTGACCACACACACGAAAAAAACAAAATTAATAGACATTTATATTTTATCTTTTATTTTTAATTAATTACGCGATATAGGTCGGTTGCATGAATATCAAACCAATAGTTGGGAAACTAAACAATAATATTTGACTTTTATATCTGCTTATTTGAAAGTAAATCGTAGGTGCTTGAAGCAGCCGGCAATCAGAATACCGTCTGATAAATCACTTAACAATGTTTTTAAATACTTCTCTGTAAAATGACTTGGTCTTCACAATATTTTTTGTCAACGGAACTGGTACTTCTATGTACACACAACACTAACGATGTCTTCACACAAATGTATTTTATCATTTTGTCGGTTTCTACATATGTAAATGACTATATTCCAAGATGTTTCACACTATTGACATAATATATTGCAGCCGTTGAAAACCGACAAATCACCAAGTCGGCTATAGCCGAGCATTTGCTGGAGTTAGGATCCAATCAATGGATTTAACTAAATCAACCCTATAAAATATTTGAAATACAAACATAATTCTTGTAGGTCAGTTACATTCAGATACAGAAATAATTATCATGCTTTAAAGGGTGGGAATCAAAACGATCAGCTTACTGCTCAGGTTCAAAGCACTAGACCAAAAAGTCAGTGAAGAGCAAAATACATAATTATATTAGGGAGCAAAAATCCCAAACTCCTAAAGCCTATACAAATATTAAATCTATTTTGATCGTAATTGACTGAATGATAACTTTGAACCCATTTATATATCGTAATATTTACTTTATTTTACGTGAAGGTTTTTTATTTGGCAACATATTGATATTTTTATCGAAAAATCGCAATAAGTAATGTTTGGTTAGATTGTACTATTTGACTGGTTTATTTGGTCGTGTTATAGAATCTACGTGTTTATATGACTGGCAAAAATAAGCGTTATAATAAATAATGCCTGAAAAATGAAATAAAATTCAATTCAAAAACACCAGACGGTGAAAAACACCAAAATTATTAATTTCTTTCTTGTAAATTAGTGTGGTAAAGGAAGTACGGAAAACCTTATTGTGAGTAAAAAGTTACGTAAGGACTTAGGGCGCCTGTGATACTAAAGAGGTACCATCAAGTGAAAGGTGATAAAGGAAGAAGACGTCTATGAAAATCATCTCAGCTTCCTCTTGGAAACAACCTTCCTCGTTCTTCTAGTTTCACTTACTTACTTTCAAATAGAAAACACCCATAGTTTGGAAGGAGTGGCTTCTCCCTGCCGTAAACCATACCAAACCTGTACTAATTTTAGTTTCGAGCTGAACTAATCGCACTTTGATCTAAATAATTTACGTTCCTTTTTAAGCGGAAATAGTCGTGAAAAGGCAGCGATAGCCTAGTGGAGATACCAACAGACTGCCATGCAGAGAATTTCAAGTTCGAATCCACGGCACCAATGACTTTTTGGAGTTATATTTCGTATTGAATTGTTAATTATCGCTTGTCCCGTGCCTCGGATAGCACGTTAAGCCGACGGTCCCGGTTGTCATGAAGATCTTTGACAATCGTTATAGGGCGTCAGTACCTACCTCTAAAATAATCTATTGTAGTCTTAACCATGGAATATTACTATCCCTTCGGGTTGCGGAGGTCAGACTATATTGCTATATCCGTTTAGACTAGTAAGCGGACCCCAGGTTGAAACTGGGATAACGCTAGTAGGATGATGAGTCGTGAAAATACATTACATAATATCTCGAGAGGTAATTACTACCAAATACAGAAAACGTTCAAGCCATTACGTCAAAGTATAAAACTTGTATCTAAACTACTTGAGTATCTATCATAGTGACGTCAGTCCGATCACGCACCAGTTATTATTCGTTGCGCGCGCGACGCGACACGTACTGTTCTGTTGGGCGTCTTTGTCGGCGACAACGAAGTTTGGGAACGACAAAGTCGCAAATAATACGTGCCTCAGTTGCCACTGCTTGGGATTCCGATGGCGGGTGCCGTATCATCTCACGTTACTTAAACTTGTAAGTTCGGGGTTTTTTTTGCTAGGTTTGCTTAATGGCTTTGCGGCAGTTCTAGTTAAGAATTAAGCTTCCTATTGCAAACTTTGCTATAAGACATTAGCAATATTTTCTTCATTCTAGAATAATAAATAATTAGATGCCTCTGTATTTATACTTAAGTATGCATCGAACAGGAGATGGATGCGGTTGGCTAAAGATCAGTCCATGTGGAAGAACTTGGGAGAAGCCTATGTCCACCAATGGACATCTTTTTCGTTCTTAGGCGTTGCATTTAAAAAATATATTTCAGTGGTCTAGTTTCATTCCAATGTCAACCGCAAATTGCTCTGCTGACGTCATTTCAAAATTGAAACACCCTTGCATTACTGCCCTTCTAGCACAAACCTTCAAAGTCGCTAGTTAACAAAACCTTTTGGAAATTACATAAAACATCGGCAACTCAATGGTAAAACAATTAAAACCTGTTTGTATTGCATTACTCAGTTTGTAACTCGTTTATTTTGTTTGCTGTTTCACAACAAATTGACTGACGTCCAAGCTTTTATTTTTATTCGGTTGTTTTTGTGAATGCACGAGCAGGCTGATTGTTAAGTTATGAACCCTAAGGTCTAAGTCTAGTAATTTCAAGTCCATAATATGTTGCTTTCCTAGCGTCTTATTCAAATTGAAACTCCAAACTGCATGATGGCCTCATGACGCCAAAGATGGACGCAAATAGCGGTCGATTGTAAAGAAGAAAGTTGTATTCCAGCGGAAAATCTCCCTCAGTAATGACGAGACTTAGTTATTTAAAGAGTTTTAATTTTTGTACCTACAATCTGTCACATCATCCTGTTTCGGCAAATAAATGAAATATTTGACTCTAAGTAAAACACTTATAAAGAATGTACAAATTGCAATAAATACACAGATAGAGTCATCTGTAATATTTCTTCGATGCGGAGTGTGCCCGGGCATGTCATTATTATTATAGAATTGTAAAGAAATAAGCAGTAATCTGACATTCGAATTTCAAATGACTAAAATAAAACTGGGTATGCCAATTTTAAGAGTTCACTTTGACAAGCTTTCGGGTTTTCTGGAATATTTTACAATTTCATGGAGGAATGTAAATTTTATGCAATTAATCGATTAATATAGACTGCAATCCTATGCTAGCATTTACTGTTTGTATTGCCAAAAGTATGATAATTTGGAAAGAGCTGTCTCTTATCATAATAATATGTCGAGCTCACAAACTAACCACACTGTGAATAAGTAAATCCCTAAATTTACTATAATACATTTAGAGAACGATCCAATTATTCTATAAAATAACTAGGGACCGTTTGTATTATTCCAAGTTTCATATTTTATCCAGAAAATATTTGGCAGTATATTCTTTGAATGGTCTTAAATACTTACTATGCCCACAAAAACAGGTTTACATATAAAGTGGGTTACAAATAGAACGGATAGGTCCTGACTCTCAAAAGCGTTCAAATATCTTTTCAAGAAAGAAATTACGTAGGTAACATTTTATAAAAAGAAACATATCTTCGTTAGAACACATGTGGGATACTCGGTAAACGTTCAATTGCTGTACCTAACAACAGGCAGTAGGTATATACCTATAGGTAAAGGCTCTCCGACCCCTTTTCCTCTTGCCCAATTGTCCGTTAGACGAAGGACGGTCCTTCCGTCTGTCTGTCACTACCCTTTTGCGTTCAAGACGTACGGTATTATTTACTCTGAATATAATTTACTGTACGATACTCAATTGAGACTCTCTTGAATGCAAGCATTGTTTTATAACTTATTTTGTTAACAGTTGGTGCTAGTATTAATAATATAAGGTTGTGCAATTATTTCTTAATTAAACTGTAACCAAGTAAGTACAAAGTTTTGGGTGCGATACGAACTTCTCACCTGACTCTTTTGATCAACAAATTGTTACTTCGGACGTCTTGATTATTGTGTCTGTTGTACCTACGTGGTCTAAGATGAAATATTTTATGAAGTATACAGATCTTACGGTGCGTTTAAGAAAATTGTCTGTTATAGTTATGGACAAACTTATGACTCATTATTATATAATTATATTGACTACACGTTGGGTTAAGTGGTCTTCTCGCCGTTTAGAATATTGTGGATCCGATCCCGACAGAAGACTGCACTTTTAGTGATCGACAAATTATTCGAGTCAGCGTCTACTTTGTCTCATGTGATTTAATAATATATTTGTTAAATCGCCCGCGACGCTAGGAAAGTTTAAAAACCATTCCCAATGTTGGTATCTTGTATACTGCATCAAAGAATAGAAGTAGCCCTTTGATTATTAACCAAAGAAATAGCCAAACAAAGGAATAATGGTGCGAAATTTTAAACGAGGCAATTTTGGTTCACGTTGAGTTTGTCCTACTCGTGACATGTACCGCGATTGCTCCCTATGTTTTAAAAGATAGCGACTCCAGAAAGAAGTTACATGTCGGTGTAAATGTAATGTTTCCTTCGCAGGCAATAATCACGTAGTGGGTAATAACGGGCTGTGGTTCAGTGACGACACGATTCATGGTATCGCCTCACGCCTACGGTACTGACTTCATTAGCTGTATATTCTAACATTAGTTCTTTATCTTGTATGTTATTTTTATTTTTGTGCTTTGTGTTTGTGACCTCTGCCCATGCTCTTCGTCCTTCTGCTTGGTAGTGACCCCTTCAATGAACTTCGAAGAGGTAATTGAGAGTATTTTCAGAGTGCCTAAGTGTTTGCAGTGCTGAGTCGGTATTAATTACTTATACTTTATCAAATATAGAACAGAAAAATGCAATGGCTCTGCCCCAATTAATAAAGGGGTGGCTTGGCATTAGACTTGAAATCAGTCGTGACTTCAAATGTTCAAATAATGTGTAATATTATCGATGTAATTTCAAACCTACGCTAAGATAGCTACTTATGGGATTGTTTACGTTTAATGAGTAATAACTTTTTTAACAGGTTAGTATTATCACGTAAGAATTATTTATTGCTACTAAATAATTGTTATGTAATAATACCTGTACGACCAAACATTTGCAGAAATTGAAGTTAAGAAAAGTGATTTGGTATCTAAATGTATATCCAACACAAAGCATTCCTCTTATTAGCATGGTAATTACAAATACCGCCTGTTATACAAGAGATTTCCTAGTGAAAAGACCTTTCCAAAAAAAAGTCAAAAGCCTTTGCTTATCTTATAACTTATAACTAGAGGCAAACCGTATACGTTGTTGAAAAATAATTAAGGCTCCAAAAATAAACCTGCTTATTTTATTAAAATCTTATATAAATCCACAGTTTATCGCTGTAGGATAGAAATTTTAGTGTAGAGGAGCAACCGAAGCTCAGAGTAGTATCATCAATCATAGCGGCCAGGGGGAGGGCAGAGGGGATGGGTGATAACACGGATATGTTGTAGTGGCGAGCAGGGTCCGCCGACAACAACCGCGTTCAGGAGACAACTGTGAAGAACACATATTTATGTAATAAAAATACATGTTTAGATATTCAGTTTATTTGTATTTTCTTGTCGAACACTATGCAAATATGATAAATACTTTGTACTTAGTCTTATTAAAATACTAGAGAATGCCCGCAGCTATACCCGCACATTATTTTTTAATTTAATCGTCTTTGTCCCTTAGTTGCACCCCTACGGTACCTAAGCAAGATGCATGCCAACTTTACATTCTTGCGCCCAGTATTTTGACTACGACTGTGCCTTGTCTATCAGCCAGTTGGTAACGCAAGAAATTTATATATACACATAACAAGATACTTGTCAGAGAATGGTGCCCGAGATAGAAATCTGAATACCTGTAAATACTACAAATCACAAAACCCTAAAACTATTAGTTCAGTAAATATTATTATTAGTTCAGTAACATAAGTTAGCGAAAAACTGTCAGTAAAATCTGGTACTAGGTAAGTAAAATATTTTAAACAGCCATGGCATTCAGCGGTTACTGACAGGTATAATATACAGGACCCATTCAGGTCATGTCAGTTACTGTTGACTGACACAGGAGATTTGATTTTCAACAGCATTTAGCCGTCAGGCTCGTTTTTGATGTTACTTACGATAAGAACGACTGACATTCCGAAGATAATGTGTCCAACTTAGCCTGCTTATTATTTAACAATAAAAAGTTAATGCCCACATTGATAAAATACTTAGTGACACACAATGGCAATTTCAAATTATTGTTATTACTTTAAAAAAATATACACACAAACAAAACTTACGGTTGTTTAAAATAAACCACATTTTGAAATGTATATATGTTCCAATTTAAAACCATAAATGCGATGTATTTGTGCGTTTAGTCAAAATCCTTTATTCATTTGGGTCACAATGTGACGCTTATGAACGTCAAAATAATAAATTTATAAAATAATTACTTAAATACTCTACATTTACATTGACTGCTACATTCGCAAAGCAAGGGCGTAGAACCATGAGAAAGAACGGGCAATAAAACTCAAGGTCACTCTTTTTCATTGCCAGGTTTTGCATAATACACATAATTTACATTTTGTAAGGTGCTGCAACTGTTACACCTTATATATCACTTGTATATATGTACCGTACATAATAATACTCAAGCATAATACTTAATTTTAATTTTGATGTTCATTTAGTTAGTCTGCTCAGAATAGACATGGTGAAACAGGAGCATCCACTTACATTATATATACCTACCGGGCAATCCGCGAAAGTGATCAGCACCATGATGGAAATGATTCAGTTAAATATTAAGTTAAATGTTGTATAATATGTAATATAATATAATAACTAAAATGTAGTTAAGTTTAGTGCAATAGGTAATTAAATACTGCCTTTGTTTTCTTGTCGACTGATCATTTAAGTGCTACTTCAAGTGCATAGACCCAAAAGGTAACGCAAGTATTGGATGGGTGTGGCAAACTACTGAACGAAAGAACAACACACCTTGTTCTTTTAAAAACATTACATTCTATGCAGTTACACTTCTGTTTCTTACCTGTTCAGTGTCTGCGATGCTGTCAGACGAAAACAACCTGCAAGTTACGAATGTAGCGCATTTGTCGCCGGTAATCTTGACGTGACACATCGCTCTATAGTTCACAACATGCGATGTTTACTTTGCAAATGGCAAGTTTTGTTAGTCATAGCGACGCTCGACTTAGAGGTATAAAGTATAAAGCAACCCACTCGTCTTATTAGTAATACTTGTATAGACAACATCATACATAACATAAGAGGTGCTAATACGGAAGTACATGATCTGGCTTTATCCGATCACACTGCCCAAGTCATGAAATGTCCGGTTAAAAAAACATTCACCATAAAACATTGGTACGCACTAAAAAGAGACTACAGCCTGGAAAATAGGAACAAATTTGTTGAATGTCTCCAAAGTCTTAGCTTTAATTATGTTTATAGCAGTTCTCACCCTGAAAATGCATTTAATCAATTCCATGAGTCGTTCTTAATGTTTTACGATCTCTGTTTCCCTCATAAAAAGTTAAAATTTCGATTCGCAAGAAACCCAATTGGATTTCACGCGGGATAAAAATCTGTTGTAAGAAAAAAAGGGAAATGTTATGGCGATTCAGACGCTTTCCTAATAGTAAGAACAAAGAAGCTTTGTTGCAATATTCAAAACGCTTACGCAAAATTATTAATTTGACCCAACAATCGCAAAATTCACATAAAGTAAATACAGCCAGCAACAAATCTAAAGCCACGTGGAATATAATAAATAAAAATTGTTTCAACCTTCCTAAAGGAAACATACCGACTAGTATACTGATTGACAATACAGAAATAACCAATCCCCAAAGTATTGCTCAATTGTTCAATGATTATTTTATTGATGAAACCAAACCTCTTAATCCGAATATAAAGTTTAATTCCAAAAAATATTTAAACATCGACATACATTCCAAATCCATATTTATGGCGTCGACGTCAACGCATGAGATCATCAATATTATCAATTCATTAAAAAATACTAGTAGTTGTGGACATGATGGTGTTTCTACAAACATTGTTAAATTGGTCGCACCCATAATTGCACCAGTATTATGCCATATAGTCAACTTATGTATTGAACATGGTCATTTTCCAGAAAAAATGAAAATTACTATCATTAAACCAATACACAAAAAAGGCAATAAAAAGCTACTAGCTAATTATAGACCAATATCACTTATCTCTATTTTTTCGAAGGTAATTGAAAAGGTTATACATAATAATCTTTATTCCTATTTCGAAAGTAATAAAATCCTTACAATGGAACAATATGGTTTCAGAAAACATAGATCAATAAACCGGGCCATATATGAGGTTATGTCTAAAATAATAACAAACGTTGACAAGAAGATTCCTGTTGCAGCACTCCTAATGGACATGACGAAAGCATTTAATCACGTGGACCATGAAATATTACTGTGTAAGCTTGAGAGATATGGGGTGCGCGGAAAAGCAATAGAACTAATCAAGTCTTATCTAAAAAACCGCACGCAAATAACTTCTATCAATAGTATATGTCCAAATACAAAACTAGAAACAACATATATATCGCAGGCCAGATACTGTACGATGTCTATTCCACAAGGCAGTATACTAGGTCCGTTATTATTTATTATATATATAAACGATATGCCAAGATGTACTGAACACCAAATGCTCTTATTTGCGGACGATAGTACCCTTATCTACTCGGGCGAAGAACTTAACAATTATGAAGGCGATATAAATTGTGCTCTCAAAAATATAATTAACTGGCTAATCAAAAATAACTTAAAAATAAATCTAGGCAAAACGAAAATTATGACATTTTATAATAAAATTAATAAGCTTGACATGAAAAATATATATATAAATTATAATAATACCAGAATAGCCGAAACTGATAAAGCCAAGTTTCTTGGACTATACCTAGACAGTAACTTAACGTGGAAACATCACATAGATATGCTGTGTAATAAATTAAATCAATTTGCGTATGCTCTCTATAAGCTATCAAGGATATCCAACCGCTCTACTGTTCTAGCTGCCTATAATGCGTTCGATGCCTCGAATATAAGGTATGGTATCATATACTGGGGTAATTCCACTGACAAGGATTTTGCGTTTAGAGCTCAAAAAAGGTGCTTGAGATCAGTCTGTAAACTACAAACAACAGACAGCTGTAGGCCCTTTTTCAAACAGTTAAACTTGTTAACATTACCATCGATGTACATTTACGAAGTAGCGGTGTTCGTAAAAAGCAACTTCAGTATGTTTGAACCTCTTAAATCTAAACGCCGGGCAATTGACATTCATGTCACACCACACAACACATCATTATTTGGCAAAAGCCTGATGGGAATGGCTCCTAAAATATATAATAACATACCGAATGTGATACGTAATACTGAGAACCTACACACTTTTAAAAAACGCCTTTATGAATTCTTAACAGCAAAATGTTATTACTCTGTCACTGAATACATAAATGATAAACACAAATAGTTCGGTATATCTGACCTGCCACAAAAAAGGAGTATAATATGTAAATATAATTAGAAATAAGTTCTCATCAATTATGAATTAGGATGGTATTGTTTAATGTGACAGGTACTTAATGATAAAATAATGTACAAGCTTATATTGAAAGGTAAAATTAAGTAATAATGGTACCTACATCTAATACTTTCCTTTAATTTTGAATGTCATGTTGTACCTGATGAATGTAATGATCATAATCCTCAAGTAATAATTTATGTATTTGACTATGTATGTATTAATTATTTAATTTAATTTGTAATTATCAACCCTAATTTGTAAGATTTAACTGACATAAACTTACAACATTATGTATTAATTTGAATGAATTTTTAATATGGAATTATTATACATAAATTAATTTGTACGCCAAGAATTGGCAGACATAGCGATCTAAGAGCACTGTAATATCCAACTATGTATATACCTATGTTTACAAATAAATAAATGAATGAATGAAAAGTATTCGTTTTACAATAGTGAAACGAATAAAGTAATTGATATAAAATATGACTGAGGTTTTGTAGTAGTGCCTTGAAATGGAATGGTCTAGGAAAATACAAGCTTCAAAATTAAAGTCAAAGTCAAAGGCAAATTATTTTTATACTTAGGTCACAATGTGAAGCTTATGTATGTAACATTTTCAAGTTAATAACTTGCTTAGACATTTAGATACGATCCTTCATTATAATTATTATAATTCTCTAATACCTCGTTCTCCAAGGTGAAAATTGGATCTCTTGGATCTCAGTTTGCCAGGATATTATCAGAGTATTCATAAGAAATTGAGCTTTGCTTGTTTTTTAATAGGGTTAACCACAGTCGTACATTAAATTACCGCACAGCAATGTTTTATACGGTGGTCCTGGTCGTCTCTAATATTTTTCTTTATTGGTCACTTTTAATCGATTTTAAACTTTCGCGATTTGTATACATCATACACACACTGACAGATATCTCAACCCATGATCGTATTATCACCCGCGACATTTGGAATCCGTAGTGACCTCATTAGTTAACAGAGCGTATGACCTCTGTGACCCTGAACACTTAAACAGTGAACTGTCACATGTTCAGGAGGTACTAAGGCGCAATGGATACAAAAAGGAGATACCCCGTCGGAAGAGGAAGGACCGCAAACCTGAAGTAAGCAGAATGTCGGCTTACATGCCTTATATCAAGGTAGTAACGGACAAAGTTGGAACAGTACTACAGAAATACTCCATCAAGACTGTATATAGTCCCCTCTCCAAGGTAGCACACAATCTGCGTACCCCAAAGGACGTAATTCCTCTACAAACACCAGGCGTCTACAAGGTCGATTGCAGTTGTGGTAGTTCCTATATCGGACAGACCAAACGAACGATCGCTGAAAGGGTCAAGGAACATATCACAGCTGTCAAAACCGACAAATTAATAAATCTGCCATAGCTGAGCATTTGCTGGAATCTAGACCAAACCACTGGATAGAATTACATCAACCACAAGTCTTATCCACCGATCGCCACTATTACTCCTGGAAAGTACGTGAAGCGGTTGAAATCAAAAAACATAGAACTTTCAACCGGGAGGACGGATACAGACTATCGACCACTTGGAACCCAGTTATCAACAAATGCAAACAACGCCGCAGTAACATGTAAGTATGACTAGATAAGTGTAGTTTGTCGAAGTAGTGCGGATAGAACTAAAAATATCAAAAATACAAAACAAGTGAGGATAGCGAGTTTCAGGTGCAAACTCCATAGAGTTTGCACCTAAAACCAGAGCGGTTTTTATTTCTTGTTTTTTTTTGTGCAATGCAACCGAAATAAAATATTTGATTCATCTTTATCATAATAAAGATGAATCAAATATTTTATTTCGGTTGCATTCTTGAACAGTAAAGTATTCTTATTTTCATTTTTTTTTTCATTCACCATCATCATCATCAGCCTGCCATAGTCCACTGCTGGATATATGCCTTGCCGTTTGTTATTCTTTGAAAACAAAAAATATCAATTATATCAACCTGTTCCTTTATCTGTAACTTACACGTACTTTGAATTCAAGCATCCAGTTTCAAGACATATCTGAGCGACAACAAGCATGGATACCCTTTCATTACATGCGAATAGTTTTACTAAAAGGAAATGGGGTTACTGTAATGTTTAGAGTTTGAGGGCTAAAGGGTTGATCGATCTCGGAACAATATTTGTTTTTGGAGTTGTGCGATGAAGGGATAGTTCGGATATTGATATGCTGTTGAATGTTGCGGCGGTTTATAAATATACAAGAACTATAAACATGAAGCAAAATGACCGTGACTATAGTTTTATCAATTTGTTTTGATGTTATTTATGATTTAAAGGCTGAAGGCAAAGGGAAGTACACTTTACTTTTTAATTCCGTTTTAAGCTTGGACATCATAGCGCTCATAGCGAGACTTGGCTTGCCGTTCGTAATAGGTCAGCAGAGTCAAGTAACGTTTGCACAAGTCTTCTCTTAGTTGGTTTACTGTGTAGCATTGTAGTCTGAGCACTACCGTGCTTCGGACAGAACATAAAGCTGTTGGTCCCGGTTCTTGTCTGATCGTAAGACCATGTTGGAAGCCTTCAGGCTGCTTGAAAACTTCCACACCAGATTTGGCTACTCACTCACACGAAAAGGAAGAAGAAGAGAAGCACGGAGATGGAACCAGAGCTTTACATACGTATCCAAGTGTCCACACAGTGGCTGCACAATGGCGGTTTCAGGATTTTTTCACGGTTATCGCAGAATTTCTCAAGTTCACTCGCTACACGAGACAACAATTTATGTGATTAATACGTTGTCGTTTTTCATTCTGCTACTTGACTCAACTGCAATAATCCGAGCACTACACTACGTTGAAAAGCGGGATGATAAATTGTTCATCTGCTCACCATTTTAGTCCAAAACACAACCTTCACCATACAACCATACCAATTTACTGCTGAACACATTTCTGTACTAATATGCGTCATAAAAGCATTGTGAGCCAATAGGAAGATTAACCCTACGCTGGCCAGACGAGTTGATATAGGTTTTAATGTAGAGCTGCCCGTGTCTTCCTAAAGATACTATTTGCAATATTTTCCCAAGTCGCCTTTCACGACACCTACTGACTGAAATTCGTACTGAAATTTAGTATTCAGAATCCGTCGCTACAAGGAGAACGCGACCTAATACAACACAAAGATAAAACTGACGTAAGCATACCAAAATACGTTGATAAAAAGCATCTATTAAACCGTGAATGTCGTATGAACATACTATAATAACAGAACATAATAATAATACGATTATGTTTGTTTAGGCTAATTGTGTACGGGACCCGAACGACTGCCATAACCCCTCTAATGTAATGGCATAATTTAATCTTGTTGTGCTGTAATAGTGTTTCTACTACAAGTATTATGAGGCTATTTGGTGATGCTAGTGGGTTTTTTTTATTACGTTTTAAGACATTGTGGGCTCTTAAACAGTGTAACGTAATTAGAGGCAAGGTCAATGATGAATTTAATGCAGACGAAATTTGCCAGCGAGTTGAGTCTAGCAAAAGCTAAACATTTTAATGACAAATTTTAAAAAGACAATCTAATATAAGTTATGCTAAATCGCGGTATAATTGATATGTGTTTGCATACAAATTTCTTATAGCGAAAATGTGCTAAATTATTGTTCTAATGTTTTCCCGTTTACCTCTAAGACTGTAAGACTTGGGAGCCGAGCTTTTTTATTGTCTGGTCCCACACCCATGCCCACTGTGTCACCTGTGTGACCAGATTCAGCAGCGGTGACCATTGATGACAACAAGTTTTGACACTCGTGAAGTCCCGGGGAAAGTTGAACTGTCTTGGAACCTATATTGGAGGAGTTGTAAAATAAATAATCCACTCAATGAATAACCTAGTACTATTAATACGTAATAAAGTACTACCTTTGAGTATCCGCCATCAAACATCTCATTAAAAGGTATAGATGTTTAAAAAAGGAATAAATGCTCATATTTTCTTCTTTCCAAGCGTTATACAAAGTCTACTAAAATAAACATGATGTCGGTACTGAGCCACTAATTGGTTGTAGGTAATAGGCGCTGCAAGATTAAGTTGCGGTAATTAACAATGCTTGCACAATAAGGATAATATCGCATACATCGGAATACAAACACTCACATTAAAATAGCTGTAGTTTTTTTTGTTATATAAGAAAAACTTACAGCTAACATATACAATAAGAAGAAAATACATACAAGAAGGCCATTTAAAAGATTCCACAGATAGATTATTTAATACCTACTTAACATTATTAAATTACTTGTATATTTTTTTAAACGATATATTCTTCTATAGACTCACGCCTGTATCCCCAACTTGGTACTTGGCAACACGGGCTGTTTCCGCAACTCCACGTTCTGGCGTGTATTTTGCATGTGGGTGGGAATGGTCTTGTCACTCGAGCCACCCCAGCGCTTCGAGGAAGTCCAGCAGACTCTTGATGTGGCCTACTGCTTCCCTCAGGGTGCTGTATCTGGTCAGGTACTGCTGTCTGTACTGTGCGACCTCAGGGCAGTCGAGGAGCAGGTGGGCTGCCGTCTCGTCCGCTGCCATACAGGCTCTGCACCGTGGGCTGTCGGTGATACATATTAGTAAATAGGTATTTATTAAAGAATCCGTGTCCTGTGATCCAAACTCATAGCACTATCCACTCACTTTTTGAAATTTTAAAGCGCTACACGGTAAAGGAAAACACTGTGAGAAACCTGCATGTCTGAAAGTTCTCCAAAGTGTTATAGAAAGAAAACTGAAGTCTGCCAAACCACACTAGGTCTTGCAGCGTGGTGGACTATGGCCTTATACTTATGAGAAGAGAACCGTACTTAGCTAGGCCAATCTAGATAGGCTAATCGTAAAAAGGGCCTGACAAAATGAGAACTTTGATGTTTTTTATTATATAGGCTAAAAGGTACTATAAACCTATTAATTACAGCCTATATACCGTAGTGTCTTCTATTGTTAAATTTTAACGAAAATATTTATACACGGTTGGTGTGGCCATTGAAGCGGGTTCGATCTTCACACAGAAAATTAGCTCCAGTGATTCACATTAGTTGTTAAAGAAGTCTCTAGTTAATGAATAAGTGTCAGTATGTCAATCTATGCGATGATATCTGCGGAGTGCATTATTGACAGCTGGGACGTAATCAACCATCTCTTAATAATAAGTGTCTTACCACATGTACCATGTATCATATTTTTTTATGTTAGGGTATAATTAGTTCGTTCATTCTGGTTTACTATGGATAATTATTATGATGGCAAACACATATAATTGCGTTGGGCACTATACAAATTACTCTAGTATTTGGAAAAATAGTTATATGATAATTTTCGTCTACTACATATTTTACCAATCTCTCTAGCCATAAAACACAATAACACAACGTATGTACCTACATACTGCAGATATAAAAGTTCCTCGACTCTAGAGCCTCTCTAACTAGTATTGATGGTCATACAAACTTACTAATCATGATCGACTTGCCAACTGGATGCCTCTTAAGGAGAAACACTCAAACTCGCTGGACTTTTACTTTCGCCCGATGGACTCCGAAGTGCGTGTAGTTTATTTGTGTTCAAGTGTAGTTATCGAAATACATCTTCACTCTGCCTCTGACTGCCTCCGTGGTTCAGTGGATAGCATATGCGTCTGCTGTTCGGAAGGTGCAGAGTTCGATTCCTGTGTTGGGCGAAAGTGTTACTGTTTTTTTCCGAATTCTAAAGAAATTGTAGCAAGTGGAAGGTGAAGAAAAAAATATTTCAAATACCTAATCAATATTTGGTAGTGAAATGGTACGGTAGTTGAAATGGGTACTTAAATAATTGGGCAAGTGCGAGTCGGGCTCGCGCACGAAGGGTTCCGTACCATCATCAATAAAAGTAAATCACGTTCGTTGTATGTATACTTAAATACATTTTAAGTTTCTATCTGTTTATTAAGATCGAGTAACATATTGCTCAAAAATTACGTTTGTTGTTTGGGAGCCCCCCTTTATTATTTACTTTTTTTATTTAATTATTTATTTTGAAAGGTATTATACAACTACATATTCTGTGAAAATTTAAAGCGTCTACCTATTACAGTTAGTAATATTGAGCAAAAGATACAAAAAAAAACACGTTTTTTGTATGGGACCCGCTTAATATTTTTATTTTTTTTATTTTTAGTATTTGTTGTTATAGCTGCAACCGAAATACATAATTTGTGAAAATTTCAGCTTTCTAGCTATCACGGTTTATGAGATACAGCCTGGTGGCAGACAGACAGACGGACAGACAGACAGACAGCGGAGGCTGAGTAATAGGGTGCCCTCGCGCGCACTGTCCAGGACTGGCACGTCCTGGAGGACGTGGAGACGCTGTCCGATCATCGATATATTCGACTTAGCGTCTCCACCCAGACCTCGGTTGGACCGGTCCAAGCGGCCCCTGTGGGCATTGGAGACGGCCCGCGCTGGGCGCTGAAGCGGCTGGACAGGGAGGCCCTCCTGGAGGCCTCTATCGTCAAGGCCTGGCTGGACTCCCCAGACAGGCCAACCAACATCGACGAGGAAGCGGAGTGGTTCCGGGAGAGCATGTCGCACATCTGCGACGCTGGCATGCCCCGAGTCCGGCCGTTACCATCCAGGCGTCAAGTGTACTGGTGGTCGCAGACGATTGCGCAGTTGCGCGTTGCTTGTGTGCACGTGCGACGCCGGTACGCAAGGTACCGACGAAGACGCCGTCGCCCCTTTACAGCGGCGGCCGAACAGGAAGAGGCGGAACTATATAACCGCTATAGAGAGGCGAAAAGTGCCCTCCAGTTGGCCATTGTCTGGGCAAAGGCCCAGGCCAACGAGGAGCTGCTGGAGACTTTGGACCGAGAGCCGTGGGGACGCCCCTACCTTATGGTACAGGGCAAGTTGCGCCAATGGGCTCCCCCATTGTCCCGGAGTCTCCAGCCACAGCTGCTGGAGGAGGTGGTGTGTGCGTTGTTTCCGTCGAGACCGGAGCACACACCACCGGCTATGGTTCCGCCTCGCAATGTGCCCGACGCGGAAGATGACATTGACGACGACGTGCCCGAAGTGACCCGGGTAGAGTTGAGAGTGGCGGTGGCTCGCATCAGGAACACCGCCCCAGGGCCCGACGGCATTCCAGGCCGTGCATGGGTCCTGGCCATGAGGGCTCTCGGGCCCCGACTAGCGGGGCTCTTAAGCGCATGTTTGGAGCGGGGCCAGTTTCCAAGCCGGTGGAAGACCGGAAAGCTGGTCCTGCTTAAGAAGGAGGGGCGCCCAGCAAACTCACCATCTGCGTACAGGCCAATCGTGTTGCTGGACGAGGTTTGTAAGATCTTTGAGCGAATCATCGCCAGTCGCCTCATCCAGCACATGACCAGGGTGGGGCCGGATTTGGCGGACAACCAATTTGGTTCTTTCAACACCTTGCCCTGGAGTACCATCCGAGAGGCACTCCGGTACCACAGGGTGCCGCGCTACCTCCAACGCATTGTCGGGGCCTATTTGTCGGAAAGATCAGTGGTGTACCCGGGTCGAGAAGGATGGGGTCGGCGAGAGACGTCGTGTGGCGTTCCGCAGGGTTCGGTGTTGGGGCCGCTCCTGTGGAACGTAGGGTACGACTGGGCTCTGCGCGGTGCGCTTCTCTACGGCGTCGGCGTCATTTGTTACGCCGACGATACGCTAGTCACAGCGCGTGGAAGTCGTACCGGCAGGCGGCCATACGCGCGACTGCTGGTGTCGCGCACGTCGTGGGCAGGATCCGGCGGCTGGGCTTAGAGGTGGCATTGCACAAATCTGAGGCCCTGTGTTTTCATGGGCCGAGGATGAAGCCGCCTCCGGGGTCCTGCATCATAGTAGGAGGGGTCTCCATCGCTGTTGGGTTGACGATGAGGTACCTTGGGCTCGTTCTCGACAGTCGGTGGAACTTTGGGTCGCACTTTACGCGGCTGGCCCCCCGGTTGTTGGGCGCCGCTTCTGCGCTCTTGCGCTTGCTGCCCAACCTGGCAGGGGCCAACTCCCCCTGCCGGAGGCTCTACATGGGGGTCGTACGGTCGATGGCGCTATATGCCGCGCCAGTGTGGGCGGACGCCCTGACGGCCCGCAATGTCGCTGCGCTGCGAAGGCCCCAGCGCGCGATGGCGGTCAGGATTATAAGGGGATACCGTACGATCTCCTTTGAGGCAGCGAGCCTACTAGCCGGATCCCCGCCCTGGGACCTCGACGCAAAGCTCCTCGCGTCGCTTTATTGGTGGCGCGCGGAGGCGGTCGAGCGGGGCGAGCGCCTGGTGCCACGACAGGTTGAGGCACGTAGGGCAGAGCTCCGCCAGGTCCTAGTGGCGGAGTGGCAGACGCGCTTAGCGCAACCCACGGCGGGGCATGCCGCTGTAGCGGCGGTAAGGCCCGTTCTACAGGAGTGGCTCAATAGGAGCCACGGCGCCCTCAGCTTCCGGCTGACGCAGGTGCTTACCGGACACGGGTGTTTCGGGATGTACCTGTGTCGTATAGGTCGAGAGCCGACGTCCCAGTGCCACCATTGTGATGATTGCCGCGACGATACGGCACTGCATACGCTGGCGGAGTGCCCAGCTTGGGCCGAGCAGCGCCGTGAATTAGTCGCGGCCGTAGGTGCTGCGGGAAATCTCTCGCTTCCGGCTGTTGTATCTACCATGGTCGGGAGCGAGTCAGGGTGGAGTGCCGTCGCCACCTTTTGCGAGGCCGTGATGCTTGCAAAGGAGACGGCGGAAAGGGAGAGAGAGGCTGCCTCCTCTCTCCCCTCCCGCAGAAGACGCACTGGGCGTCGTAGGGTGGCCGACTTCCGGCCACCGTAGGGCGCGGCCTGCGGACGGCAGACTCGGGGCGTCTTGTCGTCCGATCAGCAGCAGGCCTCGAGGCGGCGGCGTCGTGTTCCGCGCGCGCCTCATAGTGGAGTCCTGCGGCCGGGGTGGTGGCCGCAGTGGGTGACGGGGCCCGCCTGACTATCTGGCGGGCCAATACCCGTCGGGGGGTAGCGACGAATGCTTAGGCGATACCCGCCCCTCCGACACACGGGTACATGAGGAACACGGGTTGGTTTTTAGTCAGTAAGAGTCTGACAGTCCCCTTCGCCCTTCCCCCAGGGCGGAGGGACTCCATGAGGATTTTCCAACCCGACACCAAAAAAAAAAGAAAAAAAAAAGGCTGAGTAATAGGGTCCCGTTTTTTATCTTTTAGGTACGGAACCCTAATAAAAACTAACAGAGAGACCCGTAGTGACTGCATTTTTAGATTGTATTTTTGTTCCTCCAGAATTTGGCTATTTCATCCATTTTGTGTCACTCAAATAGTGTATTTTTCTGGTGTCCGATCATTTGAAAAAAACAAATGAAAAAATTTCATTTGACAAATAACATTTGACAAAATTATACTTGATAAGTTGATTATTTTACAAACTGCTGTTTAATAAACTACTCATTAGACTATATATTGACTATAAAAAAGTTATTATGCTAAAACATTAATTTACAAATTGATTATTTTTTTAAACATGGTATTTAGCAAAACAACGTAAAGCATAAATAACATTTGACAAAATGCCTTGCTTGGTAAATATTTTTATAACCAAAATCTACGATAATACAACAATCTTTATGTAGGGTCAACTGAAACAATGGCTGGTTAGGTTAGGTTAGAACTGCGACCACAACGCACGAGCCGAGCGAGCGAAGCGAGCGTGCCGCGGCAGCGGCCGGCGAGTGCCAGAACCGAATTCTACTTATTTCGCTTAATTCAGGCAGTGTGTATTTTTTTTAAAAGACTTAAGTTTCCATGGAATTAGTATTAATACAAAATTATTACTTGCCTATAAATGATCTGTCCAAGATGAAAATTGCAACCAAGCAATTAAATATTTTCAAAATGTCGCGTAAGTATTGATTAGAAATTAGTTATTTTTAAAAACTAATAATTTATCTTCTAAATTTTTGTACAATCACCAATTTGGCAAACGAATTATTTAGTCAAATGATTATTTTTAAAATAATTATTTAACATTTAAATTATTTTCTAAGTAACACATTTGCGAAACCTGTATTATGTCAAATGATTGTTTTTAAAGTAATATGTTTGCGAAATGAAAGTTTGTCAAATGATTAGTTTTTCAAACGTTGTTTGTAAAATGATGTTTTGTCATACGTTTTTTGTCAAACAATAGTAAACCTATTTTTCTATTATGACAATGTAAAAATAAAAATGTATTAGCATTTATAGTTATGTACTATGTTTATATCAAGACGATCGTTGTGGTATCGCCTTCGATAGGGCGAACTAGTGTAGCTTCGCCATGGAAATGGAAATGCAACCAAATCACTTTATGAAGTGCTGCTTCGTTAAGGTAGTAGCCGACGGAATATCTTACAGACGAACTTAGATGTCTGCAGTCCCACTTACATATGTTTCGTGGCAATCAATATAGACCCCTCGTTGTGGATTATTTACGATACGATAAAATAATGCATGCATAAGAAACTTGATGGGATTGAATGAAGCAAGAGAGGTATTTCAGGATCGTTGCAAATGGCGTTCCGTGGTCTCTGCTTACCCCTAAGGGAAACAGGCGTGAGTCTATGTATGTATTCATGATAACATAACGACCCAATTTTTTTGCAAATTTTATAAAAATACTTGCTTATTTTTAAACTAAGTAACTGTTGGCGTAGTGGTTTAAGCGGTCGCCTCCCAATTGAGACAACCCTTTTTGTGATCCATAAATTGTTGTTTCGAATCTGGGTATTCATTGTGTCCGTTCGTTGTATGTCTCTAAAGTCCCCCGCAACCCAGGATTGGCCTATTCAGACATATCAGTGAAGTCACAGTTCCGGCACCGTGATAATTATTCTTTCATACATTTTCTATGAACGTATCCACACCTGTCAGTGTCAGTGACGACACAGTACTCTCAGTGACAGTGCCGGCGCCGGCGATCACGGACGTTATCGGTGCCGACGATATTTTTTGTCGGATCACGGACGCCGGTGTCCGTAAAACAAAATGCAGGACGAGCGACTGATAGAATTGGTTAGTGAAAATAATGTTTTGTATGATTTGTCTCATTTTGAGATTATTGAAATAGCTAGAGCTTGCCGACATTCTAAAATATTGAAAATATTTATTTTCGTCTTTACTAAATTCTTTTTATAATGTCATGAACTCTCTTTTTGTTTCTTTTAATCGCCATGCTTCATGCACCCATTCTCTTTTTTTTCCTTGATGCTGCTCTTCCTTTTCTTCGTCTAAAGTAATGGCTATCATTGCTAGTTCCGTATTGTTGAATAGAGCCATAGCAAATATCATCACCAACTTTCGTCGCACCGTGCTCAGTGCTTCCGATCCGCGCACTGATACATGTGTGAATTGAAGCACTGCCGTCTCACTGTAGCACTGATACTGAACTGTGCGGACACGTTGCCGGAACTGAGACTTCACTGATATGCGTGAATCAGCCTTAGTCCTAGTGCGGGAGTTGTCTTTTTTAAAGAAAAAAATACTTTAAAAAACCTTTCAGTTCGCGATAAACCCAAAACACATTGAATGGACTTTCGTGGCATTTTCTCGCACAGTCAGTACCGGTTCATGTCTCAAAAGCATCGTTAGGCTATGTCAGGTGTTCTAAAACCTTTGAGACCGGTGTCGGCCACACACTCACACGAAAATAATTAAAAACTAAATTAGACAAACTTCAGTTTCTGTGAAGTAGGTAGGCTGGTTATCACTAAGCCTTATCAGCCTTCGTAATAATTTCACTGTGACCTACTTCACTAAATTAATATTTTACAAAGATATTGATGATAAAAATTATCCTGAGGCCTAAATTTATAAATTGATGAAAATACAAGCCCGACATAAATGAACTCAATGTTATTTATTTGTTTTTATTTATTTCTTATTACGATATGATGAGGAAGTATATTACATTACAGTCATGTTACATATATCATAGTATGGCGCACACACACACAAACACAAACACACACACACACACACACACACACACACACACACACACACACACACTCATAAACATAACACCAATGCATGATACTAAAAATCTAGTTTTAAGTTATACTTTTTATTGCAGTAAGCTCTAATTACCTTATTACTATGTTGCATAGTTAGAGGCTCTAATGGTTATATAACACGGGGGGCGCTGACTTCTGAAATACAGGTAATACGCCTAGTTCAGAGGCCAGAGTTTCAATTCGAATTCATAATTTTAAGCCTCATAAAATGTATATTGTACCTGTGCCATATATTTTTGAGCAATAAAATTTTTATTATTATTATTATACTCTTTTGATCTTAAAATCATAATTTATTTGCCTAAAGATATCTACGGCTCGCCCATTTAGGGTGCGTCTACAAAAGAAGCGAATAGATGAAAAAATATGTGGATTTCATCCATTTAATTAAGGTATGTCATAAATTTGGCGTCAGGACGTGACGACTCCACTGCCCACTGGGGGAGTTACTCTGACGAGTAGATACTCGTCATAGTATCTCTTCCAGCGCAAGCAGTCAACTGAAAGATGACGGTCAAACCATCCCAACCTGGTGGAAGTAAATCCCAAGATGCTAGATGGGCAGCAGCGTCCAGCACTAAAAACTTCCGCAACTGCGATCGCCAATAAGCCTGCCAAGCGTGGCGATTATGGGAAATCCCCCCATCATGAACCACATCAACAAAAATCGGCCTCGAGTCCCCGGCGGCCCCGCTAGTCCTGGTTATGGTAGCGGCCATGGTAACGGCGGGGCAAGGGGTGCGAAGAATCTCCGGAAGAGATCGGGCTACCACCACAAACGACAATTGGCCCTGGCAATACTAAACACGCGCACACTGCGGACCGACGAGAAGATCATCGAGCTGGAAGAAGAATTGAGCAAGTTGCGATGGGATATCATAGGCCTATCTGAAGTCCGAAGACAGGGGGAGGACTCGATAGTTCTCAATTCCGGTAACTTGCTCTTCTACCGGGAGGGCGACCAACAGTCCCAAGGTGGTGTCGCCTCGTCCACAAATCTCTCGTGACCAACGTGGTAAATATCGGGAGTGTGTCGAGCAGGGTAGCGTACCTTATACTCAGAATATCCAAGCGGTATTCGCTGAAGGTCATCCAGGTATACGCTCCGACCTCAACGCACCCCGATGAGGATGTGAATGTCATGTAAGAGGACATATCTTGGGCTATACATGGCTTCATAAACCATTACACTGTAGTCATGGGAGATTTTAACGCGAAACTGGGCAAACGCGACGGTGATGAGCTGAGAGTGGGGCAATTCGGTTATGGGCATCGGAATTCTTGGGGTCACTTGCTGACTAGCTTTATGGAGAAGGAAGGACTCTACATGATGAATTCCTTCTTCAAGAAGCGAGAATGCCGCAAGTGGACCTGGGTAAGTCCAGACGGTGCCACCAAAAATGAGATCGACTTTATCATGTCAACGAAGAGGCAGATATTCAATGATGTCTCCGTGATCACTTAAAGTGGGGAGCGATCACCGAATGGTAAGAGGCACATTGAATATCTGTACAAGCCTCAAACGGTCAAGGTTGATAAAGTCCACGCCCCGACCGGCACCGGTTCATATCCAAAACACCGAGAGCTATCAGCTCGAACTCAAGAACCGTTTCGAATACCTGGGCGAATGCGTAGATATGGACGAGTACAGTAACGGGTTCGTGGATGCTGTCCATTCAACAGGAGCAAATTTTTTTAAGTCCCAGAAAAGCAAGAAAACCAGCAAGATCTCGGTGCTGACCCTCGAGCTGTTAGAGGAAAGGCGCAAGATGGTTCTGCTATCCTCCGACGACATGCAGAAATATCGGCACCTCAACAGACAGATCTCTAAGTCTCTGACTCGCGATCTCCGCCAATACATCACGAACACATTTTGTGAGAGAAGCCCTTTGGAAACTATTTAATTCCGTCATTCCCGAGGGTTAAACGCCACTGGCGTGGCACAGAGGTGTGGTGGTGCTTTTCTTTAAGAAAGGGGATAAAACCTTCTTGAAGAACTACAGACCCATCACACTTCTGAGCCACGTCTACAAGCTGTTTTCGAGGGTCATCACGAATCGTCTCGAGAGCAAGCTAGACGACTTCCAGCCTCCCGAACAAGCCGGTTTCCGTAAAGGCTATAGTACCATAGACCACATACATACGCTGCGGCAGGTTATACAGAAGTCCGAGGAGTATAACCAGCCCCTATGCTTGGCGTTTGTGGACTATGAGAAAGCCTTCGATTCGATCGAAACCTGGGCGGTGCTAAAGTCTCTCCAACGGTGCCGGATTGACTACCGATGTATCGAAGTGCTGAAGTGTTTGTGTGAAAACGCCACTATGTCAGTCCGCCTCCAGGACTAGAGTTCGAAACATATTCAACTCCAGCGAGGGGTGAGACAGGGGGATGTGATATCCCCGAAACTGTTTACCACTGCGCTAAAGGATGTTTTCAAGCTTTTGGACTGGAATGGACTCGGCATCAACATCAACGGCGAGTACATCACTCACCTTCGATTCGCAGACGATATCGTAGTCATGGCTGAGACCATGGAAGACCTAGGCACAATGCTCGATGGCCTCTGTAGAGTCTCCCAACAAGTAGGTCTTAAGATGAACATGGACAAGACGAAAATCATGTCGAACGTCCATTTTAGTAGTAGTAGTAGTTTTCAGTTGTACCTGATCCTATTCAGGTTGGGAACTCTAAACTCGAAGTTGTCGACAAGTATATCTACCTGGGACAAGTAGTCCAATTAGGTAGGTCCAACTTCGAGAAGGAGGTCAATCGTCGAATCCAACTCGGTTGGGCAGCGTTCGGGAAGCTACGACATATCTTCTCGTCCGATATCCCGCAGTGTCTCAAGACGAAAGTCTTTGACCAGTGTGTGTTGCCAGTGATGACTTACGGAGAGAGAGAGAGACGTGGTCAGAGACGTGGTCGCTCACTATGGGCCTTATCAGAAGGCTTAAGATCACTCAGAGGGCGATGGAGAGAGCTATGCTTGGAGTTTCCCTGCGAGATCGAATCAGAAATGAGGAGATCCGCAGTAGAACCAAAGTCGCCGACATAGCTCTCCGGATAGCCAAGCTGAAGTGGCAGTGGGCAGGGCAAATAGCTCGAAGATCCGATGGCCGTTGGGGCAGAAAGGTTCTGGAGTGGTGGCCACGTACCGGACGACGCAGCAGAGGTAGGCCCCCCGCAAGGTGGACCGACGATCTCGTCAAGATCGCGGGAGGCGGTTGGATGCGGGCGGCTCAGAACCGGTCTGTGTGGAGAACCTTAGGGGAGGCCTATGTTCAGCAGTGAACGTCGTTTGGCTGATATGATGAAGTCATAAACACGCTTTTTTATGGCGGCAAACGAGCAGACGGATCGCCTGATGGTAAGTAATTACCGCCGCCCATGGCCACAAGCAACGCCACAGGAGTGACAAGTGCGTTGCCGCCCCTTGGAGTTGGGAAAAGGTATAGGATGAGGAGTGGGGTGAGGGAGAAGGAATAGGGATAGGGCCTCCGGTACTCTCACTCACCGAACGAAACGCAACAGTTTAGTCACTGTTACTTTACGTCGATTTTCTGTGAGAGGGTAGTACTTCCCCGGTCGAGCCGGCCCATTCATGCTGAAATCAGCAAGGCTCTACTACTTTGATGACGCTTACGCTCTTATTTGAGAATATCGCAAATTTACTGTTTCTGCACCATTTACGACACGTTCCTAGCACCGCTGTCTTCAATTAGAGTAAACATTTAACTTCTCATGGATGATAATAACATCAAACTGTAAAATTGATCCGTTTTCGACTTTACTTTTTATTACCTTACCGAAATTTTGACTGCAATACGTAGAAATACCTCGTATTAGAAACTAGAAACCCTTGTCATCTTAGCAAAACAACATAATACAATAATTTGTTGCAATTTCATAAGAAGTAAGATATTTTTAATACCTTGGTGTCAGTCTATCAGTTTGACGACTTTCATTGAAGACTTTCATGGTACCTCATCATGGCATATTTAGAATCAGTTCAATACAATACTTTTGTGTCTACATCCGTTGCATCCATGGCATGTAATCTGTTTGCACTATATAAAAAGATCTCATTCCACACCTTAAGGCATAGAGCCACTTTCTACTCTTACCATATTTAGCTAAATATTAGCATTAAGACATTTATTATCCTTCAACTTACAACTTGTGTGTGTAGACGCCATTAGGATGATACTTTGTACCAAGCACGCACCTTATGTCTACATATAATGTTTTTATAATGTTCGTACATAGTATGTAGTGTATCGCACAACATAGTAAACAGTATCTCATTTCTATAATACCTTCTCAAGGTTTATTGATGTTTATTTGCTTTAGTACGGTACGAGTACGAGTGGTAAAGTGGAATCAAAGACAAAATTATTTATTCATTTATGTATGTCACAATGTGACGCTAATGAACGTAATTTTTTAAAGTTAATTACTTAATGAATCTACATTTACATTTAGTGCCTCGTTCGCAAAACATAGAACCACGAGAAAGCACGAGCATTAAAACTCATGGCCACTCTTTTTAACGCCAGTTTTTTTTATATAAAGATTTTATTTCGTAAGCCGCTGCAACTATGTCACATTGTACTAAATCACTACTTGAATCCTCCATCCTCCATAAAGAGTATGGGGTTGTAGAAGATGCTTACTATGATAGCCGAATGCAACCGCGTGCAGGCTTAAAGACGTCAATCCGTAACTAATATGATATTTAACATGTTCTTAAAAGTCAGCGACGCGTGGGTTCGAATCCACGACGCTCACCATTGGCTTTTCGGAACTATGTGCGTTTTGAATTCTTAATTATCGCTTGCTCCGTGCCATGGAGAGCATGTTAAGCCCTGGCTTTCAAGAAGATCTTTGACAGCCGTCATAGAGAGTCAGTTCCTCTAAATAAACAGACACTAGTCTTAACCATAGAATATCGCTATCACTTTGGGTTGCGGAGATCAGACAGGCAGACGCTCCGCCTGTCTGTTTTCATCCTAATCCGATTAGACTAGTAAGCGGTCCTCGTGTTGCATCTGGGATAACACTAGGAGGATGACCTTTAATTTGAGTCTTTGTAATAGCATTCTATCTTCTCCTTCGTTAGATGAAGCTAGAATGCTTTACAAATTAGACAATATAATTATGCTTAAGCTTTCGAAGAGATTGATTTTAGTTTTATTTTAGGTTCATTCTAGGTATTCCCCGAAGCACACCCAAACGAAGCACACCCAGACGAAGCACACCTAAAATATTCCACTTTGCACACCCAAAGGTGGTCTTCAAATAAAAAAATTAAATAATTAATTTCCTATTCCACGAAGCACACCTACAAATATCACTCGCATAGTGCGGGGACTAAGAAATAAAAATGTCGATAGAAGAAAATATTGTTTATTTAAAATACTAACTTAAATTTCTAACATCTTTCAGTTTCATTACAATAATGTGACACAATATTTGTCATTTTTGTAATCTTACTATCAAAAATCACAGATGGTTTCATAATTGCAATAAAAAGTTGGAAAAATATCAAAAACATTGTAAATATTGTTTTACATAGAGATCTATGTTGATGTTTTCTTATAACTATCAATTTAGTCACTTAATGAATAATAAAAACACCCTACTTTAACATAAAAAATCACAGATTGTTTCATAATTACAATAAAAACATTGTAAATATTGTTTTACATAGAGATCTATGTTGAAGTTTTCGAATAGCTATCTGTTTAGTGAATAATAAAATACTGTGCTTTAACATAAAAAATCACAGATTGTTTCATTATTGCAATAAAAACTTGGACAAATATCAAAAACATTGTAAATATTGTTTTACATATAGATCTATGTTGATGTTTTCTTATAGCTATCTATTTAGTCACTTAGAGAATAATAAAAATACTGTACTTTAACATAAAAAATCACAGATTGTTTCATAATTACAATAAAAACTTGAACAAAAATCAAAAACATTGTAAATATAGTTTTCTATTGAGATCTATGTTTTCTTATAGCTACCTTTTAACTAACAATAATACACTCCAGTTTTATGTAAAATCGCAGTCTGTTTAAAATCACAAATCACAATCTTTCTAAACTCTTTTCTACTAAATTGCCCATTTCTTAAATAATTTGATTCTTAAATAATCTTTAAGAAATGGGCAATTTAATAAGTATCTAGACTTATCAATTAAATAAATTATTATTAATCAGAATCTTAATTTCTCTAGACAATGTCCAACTCAATTAACCCATTTTTATAATCTTTTATTGTGTTTTCGATTATATTATTTTTAATTTACGCATATTTTTGATGATTTGAATAACCCATTTTTACTCTTATTTCGGCATAATTATTGCAATTATTTTGGAAGCAATCTAAAAGTTTTGCTAGATTGATGGCTCTGTTTTTATTGAAAATTTTATTTATTTCAGAGTAATGAGACTCTGTATAATTATTAGTTTTATTTTTTACGTTATAACACGACCATTTGTCGTGCCATAACTTATGTTCGATCCACTGAGTTACAAGGTAATCGTTAACTTTAGAAATACTTTCTCCTTGAGGACACTGGCTCATGATGTAGAGCCAGGGCTCATCCAAGTCTTCCAGCGGTAAATGTGGCAAAACCGTACATAAGGCAACATGTTTTCTATGTATGCTGTTCTTATCTAAACCTAAATACCTAGATTTTTTTTTAATTGCTTTCTTAAAATGAAAATAGCATCCCTTTATCAGTGCGTTAGGCAGTACTGCTGTAACACTCCTGACGGCAGCTTCCTCAAAATCGCTTGTGAAAAAATTTACTTGCATTTTGGGTATTGTTGTTTTTAATAATTGAAATAATATTTTATAGGTAATTTTTTTTGTTAGGTAAAAGCATATGCTAAAGGTTTAACGATATCTCCAACCTCACCGTGGATGCTGTAAATTTGAAGAAATGGTTTAGGCGTGCATTTAAAAGTTCCGTCGCAGTATATATGACCGCAGCTTTCAAGTTCCTGTCTACTCTTCTGTGTAGCAAATAAAAGTATTCTCGTTTTTCCGTCGTTACAGTCAGCAAGTACAAAATCTTGAAACTGTTGAGGTACCTGAATCAAATAAATACTTCTTTCAAATCATTTGTACTAAAATAAATACTAATAATATTTTTTTTTGTCACAAATATTTACATATAGGATGTGCACATATTGAAGAAAGTAAAGTAAAACAAATGACTTTCTTTGAAACACCCGTGACTTTTTTTCTTTCACAAAATAAAAGCAGCTATGTTAGAAAGTTACTTCATTAATCGTTCAACATCTGCATTGCAATATATACATTAAGACGCTGACAACAACCAAATGGCAAAAAAATAAACTAACCTCTTAAAATTATCTTCCAACAAAAATATCTGTATTACTTATCAACGTACGTTAGTACAATAATTTATAACAATAATGTATCATACATAAATACAGAACTTGGTTGTTTTTATTTTTCACTACTCAACTTATCTTAAATAATTCATTTATTTCATGGTTTTTAAAAAAGATCTGAACGTCCCGTCGTCGTCGCGCTTCTCTTTCTTATGTATACAATCCGAAAGTGACAGCAACAGCTCAACTTAATAGCGGTTGTCAGCGCCTTAACAAAACAAAAGTCTTTTCAAAGTGAAATCAAATATTATTATCCACCTTATCCCATTAAAATAGAATTGAAAATGGCATGCAAGAATTTCTTTGCTAAGATATTACCAAACTCGTACATGAGTTCTATTTTATCTCATGTTATGTCTCAATATTTTCACAATATTCTAAGGAAATATTAATTGTACTTGACTTCGCAAACATTCCATTTACACTGAGAGATTTGTTTCTCTTCCTGTAGAGTCAGGACTTAACATTTTTAAAGTGCTGACTAAATGCAATCCTCGGTCCAATTTATCGTTAAGTATTTTCTTGTAGATTGTAGGAATGGGCTCCATGGTGGAAAAACTTGCTGCTCGAGTTCGTGCAGTGCTTCATTAATGTGGGTCTCCAAAGCGTTCAAGGCATATTTATGTTCCTTTATTTTAACAACTTCTTCCATGCTACTTAATGTGAGTAAGCCATTACACCTTTTTTTAATACACCACCACAAGGCATTACCGTTTTTATAAATCTTGTGTTTGCTATATTGTTCATTATTATACACTAACACTTGTGTCCCCTTCCGGCCAAGTACGTAATTAATAGATGTTCTATTACTCGGACCTCCCATCGGCTCCATTATTTTGTTTGAAACACGAAAAACAGAAAAAATATCAATAAAAAGACCGGCGCACAATTGCACAGGTACACTCAGCCCGTGACGTCGCAATAGTGTAATGAGAACTAAGCATGTAAACAAGTTCCGAAAGCGCTCGGCTAAATTCGGATTGGCTCGGGAATTGTGGCGGGCGCACGCGTTGACTATTAGTACATTATGTATACGTCTTATCTATGGGATTTATATATGAACATTAGAAAATGAAAAGTATTGTATCACATAATTATAATGCAACTTAAATATCTAACATCTTTCATGTTAGATATTTAAGTAATAAATATTTTCTTCTATCGACATTTTTATTTCTTAGTTCCCGCACTATGCGAGTGATATTCGTAGGTGTGCTTCGTAGAATAGGAAATTAATTATTTATTTTTTTTTATTTGAAGCCCACCTACGGGTGTGCAAAGTGGAATACTTTAGGTGTGCTTCGTCTGGGTGTGCTTCGTTTGGGTGTGCTTCGGGGAATACCTCATCTCTCGCACCAATAAAAAAGACGACATCGTCATTTTTGAAAAAGTCTCTCTTCCACAGTAAGATTAAAAAGAAACTATTTCTTATCTGTTGTATTACACAACACTTTTGGAGGATAAAGTCAGTAGTCAGGTCCTTCTCCTTTTTCTTGTCAATCGGCAAAGCCAGCTACCACTTCAGTCATTATATGAGAGTAAATTTATAATACCTAGGAGTATATATCAGAATATCATTTGTACAAAGAAGTAGGTTTTGTTAGTCTAACTCTAGTTTCAAGTTATTCAGGCATCAGTATTCTTAGCTCTTGGTGGCAAATGATTGGAGCTTTACTGACAATAACATTTTCTCAGAATCTTTTCATAAACTCGTGCAGCCTAGCTAGTGAGGCCTTAAGAAACTCACTTAATAAAACATTTATTTTGTTCTTTCTTGTTTACTTAGTTGTCGCTGTTAAACAACACTTCCAAATAATCGTTGTTTAAAAAGCGAAAGTCTAAATGTATATCACTAGCCTTCAGCCCTTCGGATATAATATGTACACCTATCAAGGCAAAATAATCTTTTGTTGCACTGTCACAGTATTAGGTATCCTTACACCATTTTATAAGTAGTGCAACCGCACTAGGCATGAAACGGTTGTGACTTTATCCACACTCAGCCAACGCATACAAAAATACAATTTGTGGATAACACTCAGTATTGACCTGTGGGAAGCGAATCCATAATATTCAAGGCTATCTATTGACTAATCGGGCTCTTTAAATCACTAAGTAATCAGTGCAATAAAAAAATGAAATGTTCCATCGCCGTGGAAATTAATAAAATTGTATGAAGCATGAATAATGAATTTGTAGCAATAAACGTTTTTTATATTTAAAGTGTTTCTCTTGATAAGCAAAGTAGTAAAAGCTACCTTTGCTATGCCAATAGTTTATTTACGTACGAAACAGCAAATAAGTATTTTATGAGACTCACGTATTTCTCGCATACTAAAGAATGATTTTGTTGCGTTTGAGTATCGTAATATTGCAGTAAATGTTATTTTATTGACGATATTTTATATTGAAATTCGCCTTCGTTTCCTATACAGATATAGTTATAAATGCAAACCGCAGCGCAAACAAAGTATACGTAGCCAAAGGCATATTCAAAACAAAAAATTACATCAATTCAATAACAGAATTAGATATGTTCTCAGCCCTTGTTAATGCTACATCCTTAATAAGCAATTGAAGACATGTAATTGTACACATACAAATTGAAATTCAAAATGTAGACCCATCTCAAATCCGTCCCGGGCAATGATCCTTCACCCCGTAAATCAACCAATCAATGGCGTAACCATTAAGCGAGTTTTCACAGATTTAACAGACTAATAAATTAAGCCAATACGCACAATTAAGTCACTTAATTAACAAAGATAGAATAGATATTTTCACATTGCTGAATTAGGTTTTTCAACTTTTTTCTTCCTCACTACAACGAGATGTAACGAGAGCTTTTGTTTTTCAGTAGTTGGCTGTTTGCGCCGTTCACAACTCCAACAAACGAATAACGTGATTTGTTAGGATTTCTAGAATTGATATATTTACCTATTCCTCTGAAACATTATGAATGCGAAATTCTGTTTGTTGGTTTTTCTTCTTTTACGCAATACTTTCTTCACCAGGTTTACACATAGGCCACCTTTTGTCGCAATAGCTGACATCAATGCGGGCGGGTAGTACATTATAACATATCTACAAATTGAAATGAAAACTATCAGATCGATGGAGATACTGATTTTGGCTACTCGGAATATGGGATGCCTCATGCCTCACCGATTACCACTGTGAATGTTGTGGATTCAATCCCCATACGATAAAACACTTATAATTATCAAATTGTGGTTTTGAGTCTGGTGTTCTTTGTGTTCGTTGATTGTGTCTTTATTAACGGCTGTTCCGAAGCTAAACGGTAATAACTACTACGGCGAAGCCAAAAGGAAGAGTAATATTTTTATGGATGAGTTTGGCCACTAGAGATATACGTTTATGTGACATATTTTGTGCGGAGCTTAGGTATGTCAAATATATCTATATCTAGTAGCCAAATTAATGAATGTATAAAATATTAGGAATAGCTGTAAGTCTCGCGACATTGAATTTATTTCCTTTGGATTGATTCGACATTGGATGCACGAGAGTTTATTTTTGAGTGCCTACATTATTAAAGGAAAGGGAATCCTCTGGCCAAATTTGATGTTCGTTTTAGTGCTTTCCGTTGATATGTCAGTCAGTACAATTATTTTATATAATAGAAGATAATGATAATATATCGCTTCACATTACTAGATATGTAATTTCAATGTCTATAATGAGATATTTGATACTGTAAACGTTTATATGGATTCTATGAATTTTGTCTGAGAATTAATATTGTTTGGTTACACGATTAAGTAACCTTTGATGGTTTTGGCGGTAATGTCTCAGGCTTAGTATGTGTTAGTTGTTATTCATATTACTTAAGTAGAACCGTGTATATCTAAGATCCTTAGGTAATAAGTTAACATAGCTAAAGTGTCGTCTTATTTGGTACTAGCAGCTTCGCATGGGTAGACCTCTAATTTAAATATTTATCTAATATTTTATAAAAATAAATTTAGCCTATGTTACTCAGGAATAACGCCGCATTACAATGGTGAAATAATTTTTATAATCGGTTCCGTACTTTTTTAATTTATTCGTTACAAACATACAAAAATACAATCTTGCCTCTTTATTATATTATTATTATATCTAATCTGGTACTACTGAACTAATAGTTTCTACGTAAAAATATAAATTGTAAATTGTCCTACTATTGGGCACAGGAGCCTTCTGGTTATGAGAAGAAAATAGTCCACCACACTGACCAAGTGCGAATTTATAGAATGTACTTGTTTTTCGAGCTTCTTCTTTCTCTTAGCGTTATCCCAGTCAATTTGGGGTCCGCTTACTAGTCTAACCGGATTTGGCTGAATATTAGCTTTTCCACAGAGCGAATGCCTGTCTGACCTCCGCAACCCGAAGGGATAGCGATATTCCATGGTTTAGTTAGACTAGTGTCAGTTTACTTACAAGGTACTGACATTACGCCCTATAGCGACCGAAGATCTTTATGACAACCAGCAACAACGGCTTAACATGCTCTCCGAGGCACGGGACAAGCGATAATTGACAATTCAATACGCACATAACTCCGTGCGTCATCGTGCTCCATGCGCCGTGGATTCGAACCCGATACCCTCTGCATGACAGTCTCTTGGGATCTACACTAGGCTATCTCAGTAGCAACACGGAGTCTAGAAATGTGCCCGGGATCAGCAATAGCCTCGTCCCCTATTACGTGGCACCTAAACAGACATGGCGAAATGTGGGTGTAATATTACACCTCAGCCTACCCCTTCGAGGATACAGGCGTGAATCCAAATAAAAATAAGAAATAATAGCACAAGTAAGTAACAACAAATGTATCGATAAAATATTTTTTTTCCGCACGTGAACAGCAACTAAAGTATAAAAGTATACTATAACAGCGAAAAATTGGTGTCAACAGCACTAGAGTTTACAAAGAATGCACGGATTTTTATTTGAACCTGCAAACAGTAAGCTTTTTTATTGATATTTGTCATTTTTTATTGTTATATTTATTGCATTGTTTTGTTAGTTCTCGGATTGTGAAAAGGGAAAACAAATCAAATGATAATTTGTACGCTTTGCTTTGTTTACACAATTAGTACTGGTGTGATTTCTCTCGTGTTTCGTAGCACATGCTACGAGACGTGTAGAGCTTCGTAGCTTATTATGTCTCGTAGGTAATAATAATATAATAATATTCTATCACATTCACACAACACCATCTAGTCCAAAACTAAGCAGAAGCTTGGACTATGGGTACTAGTTAATGGATAAACATACATTTATATACTTCTTTTTTTTTGTAAATACATACATATTATACATAGAAACACCCAGACCAAGACAAACATCCATGTTCATGCACACAAATGTTTGACTTGAGCGGGAATCGAACCCGCGACCTTCGGCGTAGCAGTCACTTACACTCCCGCGGCGCCAACCTGTCGTCGTGGTTTGTAGAGATCCGTAGCTTACGTAGATGACGATCATAAATATTATTTTATAAATTCCTTTAGTCTGAGATAGACAAGCTTTTTATTTTTCAGCAATTTGTCTCTTTGTCGAGTAATATAAAGGCCTTGAAATAATTCATCGACAACTTCTTACTCTAAGAAACAAAATAAAGTACTTTATTCAGTATTCAAAACGGGCAGTGGTTGGATGGGAGCTTGCCTTGCGGATGCCTATATATAGCAGTGGATGCCTGTTGGCTGAGATCATTATGATAATAATTGTTTGAGTGTATCTCAAAATCACAGGTCCAGCAATGAGTTTTCTGCAACTCCTAAGATCAATGACCTCTGCCCTAGCGATTCACAATGGCGAAATACTCTACTACGAGTACAACAATGTTTCAAGTATAATATTATTGTGGAATTCTACACTGCTAAAATTCACCTAAATAAACCAAGATCCTGCGCAAACATTCATAAGAACTTATACTACAGTACAACAGAACTATTCAGTAGTCAGTATAAATTTACAATAAGATAAATTAACGGCCATTTTCAATATTCGAACTATAGATAGATCTGTAGGTTTTAGATTCGTGTTTGACATATTTTGTATGGAGCTTATGTCAAAAACTGTCAAAAACGAATCTAAAATCTACAGATCTATCTAAATTTCGAATATTGAATTCCGTAGTAAGTAAATACATCGTATTATCCACTGCCTTAGTTAGTACGCAAGCTCATCACAGATGGAGATGTAATATTATGTAATTTAATGCGCTATGTAGAATTACTATCGTCAGCCCGTGACTAACCCAGTGTCGGTTTTCATGCTAAAAAAGTAAAACGCTATTACTGCAAAGTAAAAGCGGCGATAGCTCAGTGGTGTACGTAATGGACTGCCGAGACGATGGTCTCGGGTTCGATGTCCAGGTACCCCGGGCACATACCTCTGACTTTTCGAAGTTATGTGTATATAAAAATGTTAATTATCGCTCGGTTAATAATGTGCCCGGTAGATGGCATTAGGCTCGCTCCCTATTACATTGAGACCTAAACATACATAACATGGCGAAGTGTGGGTGTGTAATACACCTCTGCCTACCCTTTCGGGGATAAAAGCGTGAAGTTATGTTGTATTACTGCAAAAATTGCATTAAAATCCGTACCAAATAGTAATAGCAGATTTTGGGTGAAAGAGTAACACACGTAAATTCCTGATAAACGTTTGTATTTATACGAAAGACTTTGTAAATAATGTATAAATTAAGATTTGACGTCCAACAATAATAATCAAATAAAACCCTTATGATGAATTCAAGTTTGTTTCAAAACTTCTTTTAAAAGAAGAGTTGGTGATCGATTTGGTGAAAAGCAATGCATAATATACTAAATATTACGACATCTATGCCCCAAATGATAAGAATAAATTCTGTAGAAAAGTTGATATAATGTCATATCTGGTTACACTAGTAAGCGGACCCCGGGTTCCAAGGCTTAGATGCGGGTGGGACAACACTAAGATAATGATGATAATGATCTACATAATTAGCCTGCGCATTCACTTACAAAATAATATCAAGAAGGCCTATATTTTTTTTGTATATGAATATAATATTCAAAGCATATTAGATAGATACACATGTCATGTTCACATTACAACTACTATTAGACATTTACACTACATTACAAAGTGATATTGTAAAGTTTCTGAATGCTAAGTACTTAAACATATTAACATATATTATAGCTTGGTCTGTGACGAGCTTCAAACTCTGTACGATACAAGTTGATATCTAGGGATCCAAACTTAGTTAGTCTAGCAACTAATACAACTAGTAGCTCTACTAATTACTGATAGTCTGGTTCGTGCATGGCTATGTGGTTGCGGAGAAAATTAGCAATGGTTTGATCTAAATTTGTTAATTGAGAAGTCATTTCATAGTAGTATTATTTAATCGTAAGCATTATAATAATTGCAACGAACGGCAACGCAGTGGTTTAAGTGGTTGCCTTACCATTTATCCTGCGCCGAGTGTCGTGAAATCGTTTGCCACGCGAGACAACATTCTGGGTTATCCTCGAGTTTGATTTATGAGCTCACGCTACTCAGGAATTGTTCATTGTCTTTTAAAAATAAATAAATAGTATCAGCCCTATTTATAAATTGGGTTCTGCTATGCACGGGTCACTTCTTACTATGAGAAGGATTAGCCTTTAATAGCCAACCACGCCGGCTAAATGAATGTTATTTGACAACATTATAGAGAACTCTCATAAATAAAGGATTTAGGATATTTGCCTTCATCTGTATCGTAAATAATTATCAGAACATTTACAGCCATCAGGCACGCAGCCGAATGTTTGTTATTACACATACAATTTTCTTTCTTATTGTTTTAATACGAATGTAATGATTGAATGGATCTCAATCAATTAAGATGTTTGTATGATGATGTCGCAAATAAGATGTTTTTAACAAAGTAATTGTGAGAGAATGTGTAAAAAAAATATTTTTTAATAGACACGAAGTGATTAAGGCGAATTATGACTAACTCATAATCTAGCCCGGTTAACCGATTCTAACTGCTAGAGAGAAGTCCTCCGCTAAAACTATCTCAACAGTTTTGTCCTGTAGATAGCCAACCATCAGGTTCACCGGAAAAACAATCAGTTTCTCCTATGTGGCCTATCAAACGTAACGTTAACGGTGTACGACTACGACCAAGATCCGAAAATCAATGGAAATGGCAGATGAACTTGGACCAGAAGGTTCGCGTCACCTGGCTTTGTCAGATGTCATTTGAAAAGAGTCACATGGCCGTCCTGTTCCAATTCTTGGAGCAGAAAACTTTTAAATAAATAATCAATTTAAGGTATAAATACCTCTGTTTTCTGCGGTGTTTCTACTTTCCTTATTTATATTAATAACATAACAAACAGACATTTTTATTATGATCATATCTGATTTTGTAACATCCTAGTCAAAATCACGGTCTAAAAAATGCTACACTGAAAGGTTTCTGGGCGTTTTTTGCACATCGTAAACATACCCTTTAAATCCTGACCTGCGCCGTAAACTGGGATACCAAAGCGTTTTTCGATCGACTGACATCTCTTTTCAGCATATGGGTTAGAAAAAGGCAGAAGAAATTAGATTTTCAGGTGGACGTGTCAGTTTTCAGTCTGTTTGACCTGGTAGAGGAATGTTGGTAGCAGGTGATTTTTAACCAACTCCATCTGTAATTAGTGTCAGTTAACTATTAATTGTGTGCCAGGCATACGATCATACCATTAACCACAGTATGTAGCATTCAGATGTTAATATGCAACAAATATAATGACACCTAGGAGTTCTAGTATTATTTTCAATTTAACTGTAGTCTACAAACATTTTATGTAATTGAATTTAATGCTCTTTACAAAGCCATGCTTATGATATTCTCAAATAACGACATAAAGCTGACGGTGGTGAAGTTGATGGAAAATATGCAAGGAAACCTGCATGACTGGGTGTTCGCCAAAATATTCTCTACAGACATGTAAAGCCAACCTGCAGTTGACAAGCATGGTGGTCTATGATTTCTCAGATTGTAAAGAGGCGAATTTCTCACGTGAAAATTGGGTGACGTGGTGCAAGGAGGTATCGTGAAATAGGATACAACTTTAAGTTTCACTTTTAGTAAATATTTTTTATAGAATCTACTTAAGCAAATATAAAAATTATAAGATAAGTATTTCATATGCTGAAACGTGCAGTATTATATTTAACGGTTTCAAATTCAAGCCCGCACTTATCCGAATAGTTCGACCTACTTTCGAACTCCCACTATTAGAGGTGTAAGCGATTAAAATATTCAATATCTCTTATACTTTTAAAATCTGCACTTATAGTTTGATATTGATATTTTCTTTAATGACTGTTAAGTATAAATTCGAATAGTTTTAGTTTAATATCTCCTGAGCTTTTACACCTAATAGAGGCATTTCATAAACAAATCGATTCATTATACAAAATTATTTAGCGTAAAATTAACTCATTTAAGGTATAGGTAAATGTTTATTTGTTGCCGGCGTTTCGATCATCTTGCACTAGTCGTGGGTGCGGAGGGACTGGTGAGAGCTTAGCGCCATCTAGTCTGCGTGTCGAACCCACGGCTTGCACCTATAGTTAATAATTAATATTAAAAAAAAAGAAAATTAATAATCCAATTAAACTGCAAATTGTCGCTTGCAGGCACAGGTGTGTGGCCTCGTTAAACCGTTTTAACTGTCTAGTTATCCCGTAACGACTGACTTTTACCGACCCATCCTCGCACAACTTCGATCGATCGTGAATTGCTATTTCACATCGCATATCAGACTTCGGAATTTCTAAACCAAAGACGTTATGTGTATTAGAATGTATAGTTGCAGCGTCCTGTCGTTGCTATTATCAATCGCCATCTTTAGGACACAATAGTCTCAATGTTACCAGTGAGTCGTAGGCGATCTGGGTTTCTGAACTTTTGGGCACGCCTTACTGTGACTCAATCAGCTTCAAAACTGACAAGGCAGTAAACATGATCATGCCTCATCATATCGATTTCATTTTAACGAACCACGCGCCTGAAATTGCAACGTCCCGTCAAATTTTAAGTCTATCAATCGAATATCTTTGAGTTATGAGGTCAAAAGCATTCGCATAATATAAGTAATTCCTTGATATTTCAACGAATCTCAGACACTTAAAACTACCTGACTTTCAAACGTTTCGTGCGGAAATCTAACAGCACTCAAGCGATCTCAGAACTTTTATTTATTTCAACCAACACTTGAAATTTTCATCTCTTTGCAGCATGCACTTACATAAACTCTCGCGAACTGGGACATTAATAGTGTTAACGTTTGTTTTTTTTTTAATACAAATTTGTGACGGGAACTCGAAAAGTTCTCAAAGAAAATTCTGAATACATCAAGAGAATTTGGCCTGATTTCGGTTCAGTTTATTTGTACTTTTCAAAGAAACGATGTGATGCGAGTTGGTTGTTGTAGTTTTTATAGTTGCCGAATGTTAGCGTTTTTTTGTTTTTCATAATGTGATTGGAATAGAGAGTCAAGATCTCTATAAAATATGGTAATAGCTGTTTTGCAAACAGACTATAGAACTAGAGAGAACTAAACGGTAAAAGTCATGGGCAAAAAGTCGAAAAAGCAAAAAAAACAGTAAAAAAGCGTGATATTGCTCGACCTTGATAATATCTCTTTCCAAAAATTACATTGGCTTGGATATTTTAACCGTGAAATTATGCAGTGGTACGGAGCCTAAATCCATCAGTCAAAATAAACACTCAATTATCGAAAGAAACTTAATAGTGCTGTTAAAAACTACTACGTATACGTGATTATATTTGACCAAATTTATTCACTTTGGAAGCATGTCTACAATTTCTTAACAATTTTATAAATATTTCTTATATTATATCAAATTCTCTTCACAGCTCTTGCACTTTACACATCGGCTCACAGTTACCTTAATTTAAAACTTAAATCATTTGAGCAAAATTGAGATCACTAACAGACAATTTTTATATTATTTATAGTTTAGTAGTCTATCCCAATGGGTACCTACGTGTATTTAGTCATGACAAGTTAAAGTAGCGTTATCCCAATTACAACCCGGGCTCTGCTTACTAGTCTAACTGGATTTGCCAGAATATTAGCTTTCCCACAGAGTGACTACCTATCTGACATCTTTAACGCAAAAAGGATAGTGATATACCATAGTTAAGACTAGTGTCAGATTTACTGACATTTATTTTTCAAAGATACTGACTCCATACAACGACTGTCAAAGATCTTCATGACTGCCGGGACTGACGGCTTAATGTGCTCTCCGAGGCATGGGGTAAGCGATAATGAACGATTCATTACGCATATAACTTCGGAAAGTCAGTGGTGCGCGCTGTGGATTAGGGTTAGGTTTAAAGATCTTTATTACTCAAAGAACATTACAGTCCAATTAATGAGCATCATATAAAATATAAACAGGGATCGTAGGTCTACAAATAAATGACTCGAAAAAGCAATAGTAAACAACTTGTTGCTGTAGTACTTACATGAAATTATATTTTATATAAATCGTTGTAGGCATTCCGTTACGTTTAGTCTACTAGTATATCTGTATAATCTATGGTTAAGTCACTGCAGTAAATATTACATTTCACCTCATATACACCAAAACAAAGTACCAAGTCACACAAACACACATACAGTGATATATTATATAATTACGTGCCTTTTAGCTACTCCATTTTTGCATCATCTTAATATATAAAATCCTTACGTTACTTACTGACTGACAGACACGCTACAGCCGAAACTATTGGGCGCAGGAAGCTGAAATTTGGCATGTATGTTTCTTGGGGACCGTAGAGGTGCACTAAGAAGGGATTTTTCAAAATTTCCACGGGATCGAGCGGAAAAGGTTAAAGCAATTGTAGTTCTAGATCATTCGGTTTCAATGTAAATTAAATAAAACCAATATATCGCGATAGAATCCGTAAACCGTAGTTTGATTTCAATGTGTAACATTCGCGTAAACCCAAGAAGATACTAAGAAACGGTTACGTTAAATGAAACGTGCAGACGTAGCTGCGGACATCCTCTAGTAGTATTATATATTATCTGTGGTAATAGATACAAATGTATAGCCGTTTCCAGCGAGCGACTGATTGACATTTAATTAACATTTTAATCAAAGTTCACTATTGATGGTTGCGGTTTTTGTATCTACCTTTACATTTTAGAGAGTCGACAACGTTCATTAATACAGATTAAAAATAAAACATACACCAACAATTTCATCTCGTGCTGTGACTTCTGTATTTTAGTCCTTAGTGCCGCTGACTGTGAAACCGAAGGGCTTCGGTTCGATTCCAATTTCCCGAAGAAAATATTTGTATGATGACTTTTTACTTGAATCATTTTGATGTGACATACCAAGCTATGGCGAGATCACCTGATGACAAATGCCCACTGTTACTAAGTGATTGCTTCTAACCCAGAACTTATCGTGCATTACCCACCCATTAACTTATTTAGAGTAACCGGAACATACGTTTGGTAGGTATACGTCAAAATAACTACGATCTTCGCTGGAATGAGATACGTTTTAGCGAGCTATTTAACTATATCCACTAGTATATTATCTATTTACGTAATTTTAAATTGTCTTTTGGGATATATACCACGTACCTTTGTTTGGAGTAACCGATATTTTGGCACTGTTGCGAGCGCTGTGTTCACGGATGTACTGATATCAAGTACATCTGTGGACATGGCGCTTGCAACAAATAAGTTTAAATGACCACCAAAATTTAAATTCCTATATTAACGTAATCACTAATATAATTGAAAATATTGTGGCCACGTACCAAAACTTTCCTTTTAGTAAATGTAAAAGTAGGAACTTATCTTTTTCATGAATACCTGAAAATACAATGCATAAAGACGCCTGAAGACCCACTTTTTCAACAATTTCTATACAGCGATAACTCGTTTTTTTATACTCTTAACTTTTAAAACTAATTACAGTAGCTAACAGAAAAACGGGACCAACTGTTGTTCAAGACTCGGTTTGACACTTTTTGTCCGAGTTTTCTCCTTCAAGCTGCACACCCTAGCGGAATAGGGGCAAGTTTAAACAAGTTCCCTAGTTATATTAACTACCCCTACTAATAATAAGAAAGAACTCGCATTAGAACGTTTAGTGTAAAAAAATCTACATGATTTAGTAGTTCAATTAAAGTTTGCCAAGTTTTTATTGAAAGGCAGAGATTGGATGCTGTTAACATTCAGGCATCTTGGACGGTTCTTTATAAAAAAGTAATTGCCAATTTGTGTTGACGAAGATGTTGATTTTTTACTTCTGCTAATTTAGGTAATGCAGTTTTTTGTCATTGATCGCACTGATCAATGACAAAATTCGGATTTTTGCTCACTGCACCCGTTGAACCTGATTTTCTGTAATCTATTGCACAAAGGTTTTTGAAATATAACTTTTTGTGAAGGCTACTGTTCGCCCAAATGAAATAAATGATAATTAATGTTTGATACTACTGTAAACACACAAACGCATTGAGTGAGGATGCAAGAACTTTCAGCAATCGATATAAAATAGTTAAGTGGCCATTTCAAAACGAGTGACGACATCACAATTTTATTGGATTCGTTCAATTCACTTTTAATTACTGTTAATTTAACACAATATCGTATTGGTTTGAACAGATATCATTGGTCCACACATGTGTGTGTGTCTGGGCAAGGCAAAGCAATGACTAATTTGGAGCATCGATTATAACTATCATAATACCTATGGTTTGACACTCGTGACCTTGTAAGTACGTAATTAATTATAATTATGTGTGTCACACCCCATTACTTGTGTCAGATACATGACAAGTTACACTTAATAATGTCGAGTAACGAGGTATAAAGATTTTCTCGGTCCAAATACAATGATAAAAATCTAAAGTTAGTTAGATGGAGTGGTTTCATACTAAGAAGTGATTAACTGTGACCGATAATTTTAAGAATTATTGGCTGGCTGGAGCGATAAACTAATTAATATGCGTGTGTGATTTGGGTGTAACAACAATGTTAAGATTTTGTATACCTTTAACTCTGCTTTAGATTTAGACCTTAAAACAGCTGTCACACTACGATCTGCTTAGCGACGATAAGCTGTAACTATAACCGTAAAGTTCCATCAGAATCGGTTTGGGAGGTTTTGCCGAAAAGGAAACAAATATCCATCCTTCCTCGCAAAATGTTGTATTTATTTGTTTTCGCATTAGTAAGATAAACATTTGAACATTCAATGTACAATAAAATATTTCTCAAATACTTTCATTAACACCAAAACTGCTGCGGTACCAACGACGTAATATCCTCAGCGCTAAATCATTAGTTCCTGGCGTTAAAAATAACTTCGAACTTAAAACTTAGAATAGTTTGAATGGTACAGTAAGTTATAAAACGAAGCTGTAAAATGCACGCAAGCTTTTCAAACGCTTCCGAGTCAATCTTTGCAGGATCGTTAAAGTTGGCAGAAAACTGTCTGCTGTTCTAACGAAATTACTGCAGAATTTTATTTCTAAGTGCTAAAATACCGCTCGTTAAGGAATACCTTCTCATATTTACGGCGCGGATGACGTTGTGGCTTAAGAGGACGTCTATGCGCTCTATGGGGCTTACTACAATAACGAAGACTGTTGTCGGTTTGATACACGGGACTACTCTTTATGTGATCTACACATAATTGTCACAGTCTGTTTACACTTTATCTCTTGGTTGCATGTTTGTTAAGTCTAGAAAATAAATTAATCTTGTATCGCGAGGGATTTTACAAACATTCAGTCGGACTCTATAAACATTCACGCAAAGAAAAGTCTCATGCTTGAAACAAGAATTCGTGAATGGCACAAAATATTATCACGTACAGATATCGAAGCCACAACACGGAACACAATCTTTAAGGAGGTGAGGCAGCTTCTCAGTAAATTTTATTATTCTTGTAAAAAAGAAATAAATCAAAATATTTCTAAAGCAAGTAAGTAATTACCCTTCAAAAAGAGTTCCAATTTATTCCTAACCACACGATCCAAAAGCTTTGACAGGTGACGATTGATCGTATAACTTGAGGAAGGAAGGAATATTTCGTACCGGCGGCGGCTGGCACGGTAATGGTTTGTGGCGAACGATTACACAAGTGTGAGTGAAAGCTTGTTAGCGAATCAATTACGTTCAAAAGTCTTTGACAAGTTGGTGGAAATGTTGTTTTTTGTCTCCGACGTAAATACTAAAATGAGGTGCCTATTTTAACGTTGAGTTTTAGGAAGCAATACTGTTTACTCGTTTAAAAGGACCACAATTAAGGCTAGCGTCCACTAGGCTCGCCGAGCCGAGCCGAATCGAAACGCAGAAAGTCGCCTCCCATATATTTCTATGAACCTGCGTTCATTAGCGACGAGCGGCGGCGCGCTGAATCGAATCTACCGCGCGCATCGCTCGTCAGGCGAATTTCTGCGGCGTCGCGTTTCGACTCGACTCGGCTCGCCTTAGTGGACGCGGGTCAGCGGTTGAGTAGACGGGTACTACATAGCGTAAATACCTACATAAAAGGTTATCGAAATGAATGAAGAGCTGTTAATTTCGCTAGTTCAGAAATATACTGAACTTAATGATTATGACTACTTCATTAGTCTCGCGGCATAAATGTGCGCGTGGGATTGGGAGGTCTCGGATTCGATTCCCGGGTCGGGCAAAGTGTTATTGGGTTTTTCCGTTAGGAAATTCTCAGTAGCAGCACGGAGTCTGGTAATGTACCCGGTACGGCAATAGGCTCGCTCCTTATTACTTACTTGAAAATTCATGGCGAAATGTGGGTGTAATATTACACCTCTGCCTACCCCTTCGGGAATACAGGCGTGAGTCTAAAAAAAAATTATGACCATGAAGATACTCATTATCATGACGAGCAGCGTAGACAACATATACCTATGGGAAGAAATAGCGGGAATAATGAACGAATTTGAAACAAGAACATATCTTCGTCCGAGCTATCCATCATTGACAACACAAGCACAACCTACAGCAGCCAGTCGCCGACTGCTGGCTTCGATTCGATTCGTCTGTAATGAACGCACACGGATAAAATGCGACTCGGCGCGATTCGACGCGGTTCGAATGTAGTCGACGCCAGGCTTTACACAGCAGCATATATTTAAGGCTTCTCCTGCATTTTAACCTTTACCCCTTCACTCATCCTTTAATTCGGCATCCGCACTCGAAACAACAATTTCTGGTTCATATAAAGTGTAATTCATCTCACAACATTCGTCGAAGTGTTAAACAGCGAGGTACGTAGGACACCACTAGTTTCAGTCAAGTACTAAATAAACGTTTGAAGAGTATGAATGATAATAAAATTTATATTGGAAATATTAGGACCAGGGCAAGGTATGATGATGTAAGAGTCGGTTAGAGCGATAGGTTTAAAATCAGCTAGGCTTTAAAAATAAAAAGAAACACTTTAGGAATAAAGACTGTTTATGGATACAAATTTTATGAAACTGAAGTGTTTGTTTGTGTGCATGTTTGTTTCGTTAAACACAATAATCTCAGGAACTACTGGTATGAATTGTTTTTTTTTTGTGTTGGTTAGATCATTTATCGAGGAAAGCTATTAGGCTACGTTCTTGATTCGGTTGAGATTGTGGAGTTCATGTTCGTAACATCATGCCATGGGTCACAGGTGTGTACCAGTAGCCCTAACGCGGTCTCTTATAGTTAAATCAATAAAGGGTAAGTTTTGTAAAAGACCGTGATTTCTGACGTATAACAATATTTTGTCATAGCATGGCAGTCAAAGAAAACTTCTCAATCAATACGCAACTCTGCACCCGATATAATAAATGTTTACGTATTGGTCATAGATATACTAGCGCTGCAAACAAATGAGTAACATTACTTCATTCTAGCTCGTACTTTTAATAATTAATATTTGTACTATAGTTCCGGGATATCGATAGTTTTGCTTACAATAGATAGTATTTGGTTTCATCGCTGGTCATATTTTAAGCCGTGTTTTTGTGTCAGAGTAGTGAGCAGCGCGCATGGCGTGTCCTGACGTTCGTAACAGTTAGGCAAAGTTAAGCAACGTTGGCAGAGGTGGTGACCTCTGCCAACGTTGCTTAACTTTACGAGGGGGGACCGCTTGTTATGGCATATACAACCGAGCGCTACCATCCTCTGCCAATGTATATATAGTCTCAGGAATAAAATTATAAGACTGCGTTGGAGGCTGATAAGTGGTCTAGAAACTTTGACACTTACCCTCTTAACACACACACCCATGCTCCAAAAGGCGAAGGATGAGCACGTAATTAAAGTTTCACCCTGAACACAACAAAAGGTATATTTCGCATCTACAAAACTAACAAGCGTAGGCAGTAGGCACCGCGATCCGTAAAACTATTATGATTCAATTACCGAAACTGCGTAACCCACACATAAATCTATTTTTTTTTTGTTTTTTTTTTACGAGGTGGAAAATCCCTTCAGATCTCCGAGTCTTGGGGGAAATGAGAGCCGGAGTATGTGGTTTTTCCACTAAAAACCACCTCGACTTTCTCATGTACCCGTGTGTCGGGGGGTAGGGCATCGCCGAAGCATTCGTCGCCGCCCTCCGACGGGCATTGGCCCGCCAGATCGTTAGGCGGACCCCGAACAAAACCCCCTTGGCGGCGGATTAAGGTGTTGGGCTCCGCCGTCAAAACACCCAGCGGCCGCAGAGGATAGGGAGGACGGCAACGCAACACCGCATCTCCTCTTCCTCTGCGGCCCCACCGCGACGCATCGAATGGTGCGGCCCCCATTTGGTCGCGGGAGATAGGGCGCGCGGCAACGCAACACCGACACGCCTCTCCTCCCGCGACCGCACCCGACTGCTGGGACAGACAGAACTGTCCCCCGCACCCGCACCGTTGGACGCATCCTGCGCAGGCCCCTGCAAGCCCACGCGGAGCGTCCCCTCCTGGATCACTCTTAGCTTCACCGCGGGTGACCAATCCACGGTTACTGAGCCCCCTCACCACGACAAGGTAGAGATCCCACGGGGGGACACATAAATCTATAAGTCCACCTTCACATACGTCAGATAACCGAAGAAAAACATTATCTTATAAAATAAATAACTGTTTTATCCTTGTGTTTTTTTTAACCTATTTTGCTCAGCAATGTTATTGTTGCGTCCATCCATTTGACACAATATTTCCCATCATGTAGGAGTAGAAAAGGTCACAAAACAGTTAAGCCAATCAATAAGGTTGAGGATTTGGCTAATTTGTTTTTACGTCATGTACCAAAAATGTATCAAAAATAGACTTAATATCCATATAAGTTTATTCCATAATCGTCCTAGCGTTGTATCCAAGACTGGCTCTTTATAGTGTTTGTTCGCTAGCATTCCGTTTTCTAGTGTAAGTAAATCTGGAAAAAGCTACTGCCTTCTCCGCAACTCGCAACCGCAGCTACAAGCTGCAGCAACCCAAAAGAGTAACAATATTGTAAGGCTTAGACCATTATGTGTACATTTAAGCGGACTGATTCTCTTTAACAACTGTCAACGATCTTCATGACAGTCGGGACCGACAGCTGAAAGTCCTTTCCGAGGTCCAGGCCTAGCGATAATTGGCAATTATAAAGTACACATATAACGATCAAAATTCAGTGGTGTATGCAGCAGGTCTAAAGTCTTTAACCCGTTTCTCTAAAATACATGACAGTCTGTTGGTATCTCAACTATGCTAACGTTGCCTGCCTTACATTTTGTAGAAAATGAAAACAAAATAAATATAAGCGTTATTAAGCTTTTCTTAGAAATACGATGCTGGTAGCTCGTTCTCTATTAAAATTAAACTGCGAGTAATTTGAATATTTCTTCTATTAAGTAGGTATTATTAAGACACTGAATGTAGTCGAGTTCATATTCTTCACTTTCTTATAATTTTTTTTGACTTCATACCACCTGAGACATCTTTGATGGGCCCGTCTAGACTATTCGAGACGAAGAAGAAATAATATATTACTTTCATTACAATAAATCAAAGCGTAATAAGTATACTATTTTCTTTTAATATACTGCTTCGTGAGGGCTGTGTCCTAAGCCTGGGTTTTTGCGTATGATAGTGAGAATGTAATTACGTTCTGCAGATTGCTAGTGTAACGATAGATACATATGACTAGTGTCATCTAACGTAAAATGGTGAAGACAACCACACGTCCGAAAAACGAACACCCTGACTCACGTTATTTAAATTCTCACATGTGAATACATTTTAACAATTTTTATCGACTTCCTCTGTTGTCCCGTAGGATTTTAGACAAGGTTATATAGGATATCTCTTGACTACTTGACTGGGTTTGGCATTGGCACCTCCTCAGCAAAGCAGCTCCATCTTGAATGTAGAACCTATCGCACTCAGATCTTTCATCAAATACATCCAGAACAAAACCCGACAATCCAACACAGCATTCTCAAAACCATCACATATTGTATCGCAACATAAAGCCGTTGCCTCTACAAGTCATTGCAAAAACCATTCAAAAAGTCTCCTTGCCCTTATACTGCAACATTGACGGCGGCATGTTGTCAAAGGCGTGTCAAGCGCTTGGCCGGCCGCCAGCCCTCCCGCTCAATAACTACGTGTGGAAACACGAAGAAAGCGGCACGGGCAGCGGAATACGTTGTAAAAAAAATGTTGAATTGATAATTTGTATACCGACAGAAAATTAAACAGTAATTTTTCATGGGGACGTACCTTATGGTATCTACCGAGTTGGCAAACTTCATATATATATTTCAAGAACATTGTGGCAAATCCGCAAACTGACAGGTTTTTTACGATGTTTTTCATCACCATTTAGCAAGCAATCGTTCTTCTCTTATGATGAAATACGTATTTATTTCTAAAAATATGTTTTGACAATCCTATGCACTGAGGCAAGACAATGTACAGGTATCGATTTTCCCTCCTCTTGCCGCATCCGCTTTCGCTTACTCCTCTCTGCCACTATGTTCTCTTACTATGCCTTAGGCGAGGCGCTACAGTATTACCGTGATGAATTCACGGAGGTTTTATAGCGGATCCCAAGACTTTATATCAAAGTAGTTGTTTAGGATAGCCGAGGTCTGTGGAGGGTTATTCCCCAAATTGAATATTAAAGAGCTGGAGAAGAAAAAAAATAATGGATTGGATACAAAAGTGTTTTATATAAATGTCGTTTTTATAACCTTTTAGTCATTATCTGCTATTGGCCGAAGCATAATGTTCTAGAAGTATAAACATTAAACCGGATTTTTTACTTTTGTATTTATGTGGTTTTTGTGGTCATGCTCAGTTTATAAAATGCAACTGTAATATCTGTATATGAACCTTTAGTATTGCTGCAATTCGTAATGTTTTGCAAAACCTGAACTAAAACCGATACCTATTATGAGTCAGGCCATAACACTGACGAGAAAGATAAGCAAAACTGGCAAAAGGCGAACGAAACACTGCTCCTAATCGATTTGTTAAATCGATCAATAACCTCCTTCCATAATTATTTCAACGTTTGATCCGATTTGCACCACTGTATCAACCAATTCAATATTGTATTGAGTTACTGTGGCAGTCCACAAAGCCAAAATCACTATTACAGTCCGATACTTAAAATTGAACCTTATTTCTATTGTGTAATAGGTGATTTTGAATGCTTGTGTAAGTTTGCAGACACTCTATTTACTTCGAGTCAAAGACTATTTGGAGCTGTCAAAACTGTTTACAAAACAGCAGTGTTTGTTGATTAACTGTTTCTGTTAAAAGTGCTGGCACAACTAAGATAATAATAATGATTATTTAGGGAACAAACTTCTGTAATAGAATGACCTATTTAATTTTTTTTTAATAGACACACGCCTGTATCCCCGAACGGGTAGGCAAATGCGTAATAGGTGTTACACCCACATTTCGCCATGAGTTTAATAGGGGGCGAGCCTATTGCCATTACCGGGCACATCACCAGACTCTGTGCTGCTACTGAGAATTCGGAAAACCCAGTAACACTTTTGCCCGACCCGGGAATCGAACTCGGGACCTCCGATCAGGAGTCGCATACGCTATCCACTGGACCACGGAGGCAGTCCTATTTTAAAGGCAACGTTATTCTTTTATTTTTTATGTAACAACAAACGAGCATACGGATCGCCTTCGATGGTAAGCGATAACCGCCGCCCATGGACACAAACAACGCCAGCGGAGTCACAAGTGCGTTGCCAACCTTTGGATTGGGAAAAGTTATATGAGGAGTATTGGGATAAGAGAGAAGGAATAGGGGATGGACCCTTTGCTGTAATCGGTTTTTTTGGTCACCTTGCTATTGTCAGATTGATACAACAGTAGCCTTACTGTTCTCATGACGACAGTTTGTTTAGAAACTATAGTTTCACATACAGTTAGGCGTATGGAAAATAAACACAAATGTTATTTTTCGTTTGTCTCGTAAACTCATATTAACTCCTTTTTAAATTAATTTTATGTTTGAATCGTATTATCATAGATTTGATTTCCAGATTGCAATATTTTATCTTTCAGACTTTCATCAAGTACTACTAACTAGCACTGCAGGAAATAATTTTAAAGTATCGCCATTCATTTACATCATAAATATTTATTAGCCCGTCATAACAGCGTTGTTTAACGTATTTAATATTTCTTTTGCTACCCAAGCACGACATTTTGACCGGCCTAAGGGCCTGTGCAAACCATGTTTTTTTAACGCGCCGTCGACACGCGTTTCTAAAACACGCACGCATTTATCCTACAGAGCAGTTTGTTGTCGTTTGTATCGATACAAACGCGCGGCACCGGCGAGTCTGTATCGCTACACACGCGCGTCTGTATCGATTCAAACGCGTATTTGAATTTATACAGATGTGCAAAGGTCTACAGGCTGCGTCGGACTTGCGTGCGTATCGCGTCTGTATCGCTACAAACGCACGTCGATGGCGCGTTTAAAAAACGTGGTTTGCACAGGCCCTAAATTGGTCGTGGTCGCAGGTAGACTCTGTATAAGCACTCAGTTGAAAAAGTTATCTGGCCAAGTGCACATATCTAACGATACCCTCCTCGACGTCTCTACAACCTTGGGTGCCGTGTTTACTAGGGAACATTAAAAAGGGACCAATTAGTAAAACTAGAATACACTTCAGATTACCCTTCAAAGGCATATAAATACAAACATCACATCAAACAACGATTAACACCTTCCAACCGTGGCAGTAATGGATATTCCAGATCGTTAATTGTTGTGGTCCGTGATACGTTTGACAGTTATAGTCCATTGTGATTGATTGACAAAGGTTTAATCGGCTTACTTATGTAAGCGTGAACAATAATACTTCACCAACATTTATATGGATGGATTTATTCATTTCTCGTCTATAAATATTGATATATAAGTTTGTGTGTAATCATTTATGTTGTATATCAAAGTTTTGTTGATGAAAAATATACATTCGATTTCTACTATTTTTATAAGTTAACTCTAGCCCTAGTAATGTTTCTGTGTCGCAAGATATTTTGCAAACATTGACAAATTTCTGGGCCAATAAAATCTTATTGGACATTAATAAAAACGTATGTGAGTATGTTCAGAGTAAGTGATCAAAGTACCTATCTTACATTCAGTCTAGAAACATAATACCAATCAGAAAATACAATTTTTATACATAGCTAGCGGACGCTGCAGACGTCACCCTTCTTGTCCTGTAAATCAAAATTGGTAACACACCATCTGCAGCGCCACCTACCGGGTCCAATAAAATTGTATTGGACCAAATTGTTCCGGATTCCATTGTACTTTTTAAACACAAAGTGTCATTCAAATTGGTCCAGTCGTTTACAAGTAGTTGGTAGCAAGCACACACACGTAAAAACACCTACAGGGAAAATATACATTTTAAGATCGACTATTCTACTTAATTCGAAAATAATTAACATATTAAGCTAGCACACACTTCACAAGAATGCTAGGCTCACCGCGTACAAGGAATAGCATCCAAATAAATTCAACGAGTTGTATATATATCACCAGGCATACTTAGCAAGTGTGCTGCCAGCTTTAAAACGTACTACGTTTTAGTAATGTAATTAGTTTTAAACGTGTTCTGAACTTAATGGTTACGTGACTAGTTAAAAAGGTGCCCAGCAAAGCCTGTAGGTACACTAAGTCTAATCATTTGTGAGTGTATTTCGTAGCTAGCTTATCATTACATCTTTCTCTTCCACTGAAGCAGGTCATCCAATTTCAATATGTGTGTGCACCTGTAGGAAGAACAAAAGAGCACGGTAAAGGCATATGAATAAACTTTTTATTTCATGTTAATAGGAAAACAAACAGTATGCTATATGTTCGATACTCATCGAACACATCATCATCAGCAGTTTTGGCTCAAGTAGGTCACGCGGCCGCACCAGCGGACCGCGCGTTCTACACGAGCCAGTGTGCGATCAACCGACCTACTTGTAACACTCATAATCATCATAAGCATTAATTAACGTAAAGTGTCGGAATAAATCTATATCTAAATCTCAGCTTAGACTTATCATTTAGCATCCCAAAACATCTAGCAGCTCGAACCGTACCGTTCATACTGGTCCTTCGTAACCGCCAAGGACTCCGCGACCGCGATAAATCGTAACGCGTAGTGCCTATAGAATTCCAGCAGCCTGTGGGTTGCCGCGCGCTAGACTAGGCGTGAGTTCATTGTGATCTACCACTGCACCAGCCGCTGGCGTACCTAGCAGCATAGCAGCAGCAGCCGCAGTATTTGTGTGAACAATAGCCGTAGGACAAGCGGCTTTCAAGTAAGAACGTTCCGTAATTTCTAGCTCACTTTAATCTAACAGCAGCACAATGGAGTCTATATATTTCCAACAAACTGAATTGGCAGAAAGCATTGCCAAAGTCCTCATTAATTTCAACAAGGATAGCAAACAGCGTAAGACCATCGACTACTGCAAAAAGAGACTAGATCTTTTAGAGTCGTATTGGGGAGAATATCAGGTAAACAACGAGAAACTTTTGCCTTTCGAAAAAAGAGGTCATAAGTACTTCGTCAATTTGGAGTTCAAGCGAACAATGGAGTCCTATAAAGCAGCAAAAGACGCCATATGCAAATATTATGACGAGTTATGTTACAAAGCAAAGCAGCAAGGTTTCTCTGAGTCGGAAGAAAATCCCTCTTATCAGCCAGCAGCAGCAGCAGCAAGTCCTTCGGGGGGCAGATCCTTACAGCAGCAGGATAACTCGCCATCCTCAGCATCCTCCAGTCCCGCGCGCGCTCGTGCTGAGGAGTCTATAGGTAATTTTAGTAAGTTAGATGACATGCTCCGCAAGCAGACTATCAACTTCAAGGCATTTGCACGAACCGTAGAAAACATATGTGTCGAAGCCTTGTGCGACAAATGGGAGTTCGAAGACGCCTTGCGATTGTTACAAACTCGGTGGACAGCCATAGACAACAGCCATTGGGAACTTATGATGGAGTTGGAAGACGACGAGGCGTACGAATTAAGCTACACAAAACATGAGCGTACGTACAACGGCTTGAGAAAGGCTATCAGTTCCAAGATGTGGGAAACGTCGCATCGTGACAAATCCACACCAAAGATGGAAATCCCTATGTTCTCAGGCAACTATCAACAGTGGGTATCCTTCAAAGATCTTTTCGATGAAGCAATCCACAACAATCCTTCTCTGTCAAATGCACAAAAGATGCAGTTCCTGAAAAGTAAGATTAAAGGAGAAGCCGAGCGTTTAATCCAGCATCTCCCGATTAGCGCGGATAACTACAACACCTGTTGGGAGATTTTGAGTTACAGATTTAATAACAAAAAGCAGATATTTATGTCCCACGTAAATTCCTTTTACAATCTTGCCAACATACAGCAGCAGTCATACACGGCCATCAAACGACTTCATGACGTCACCTTAGAGAGTCTTCACGCCATAAAGAACCTAGGCGTAGATATTACGACGTGGGATCCTCTTCTTGTCTATATACTAGCACAAAAATTGGATAGTGAGTCTTATTCCGAGTACATAGAGTCGTTGAAGAATTCGCGTGAGCTTCCAGTACTCCAAGACCTTTTGGACTTCTTAGAGAACAAGTTCACGGCCCTAGAGTCGTCTCGGCGACGTCAAGATGGGACGCCCAAGACAGTTTCATCTCAATCATCCAATCTTTCATCAAATTTTTATCGCAAAAATAATTATAAATTGAGCAATGAATCTAAAAATAACAAGAAACTGGAAATTGCGAAATCAATGCATGTGTCTGAGTCAGGAAATAAATGCCCTCATTGTTCGGCAAAACATAATTTAATAAACTGCAAAAAAATTCTAGAAACACCAAATGAGCAGAAAATTAAGATAATCAGACAGTTAAATTATTGCATAAATTGTGTTTACGATCACAATGGTGCAGAATGCTACTCGACAAAAAGATGTCATAAATGCAATGATGAGCATCATACGATTTTGCATGACTATTTCGCAACAAAATCAAAGTCTAAGAGCTTGACCGAGATTGCGAAAGAAAAATGCGAGAACATCGAAAGCATCCACGCTTCTCAGCAAGAGGCATCGGAGATTTTATTAGCCACGGCAATCGTGAAGGTAACAGCAGCCGACAAGACCCAGCACTTAATGCGAGCACTAGTCGATCAGGGTTCACAAGTTTCCGTGATCAGCGAGAAAGCAGCACAGCAGCTAGGATTGAAGCGAAGGCCTTGTAAAGGAGTTATTTCTGGAGTAGGCGAACGTGAAAATAATTGCAAAGGAAAACTAACGATCGCTTGTCAATCAACTTATACCGATTTCAAGTTTTCTACTGATGTATATGAACAGATGTATATGATGTAATAATGAACAGCTTAATAAAAAATCTGCCAAATAAAACGTTCGCAAAGCCATCATGGCAACATACAGCACATCTGTGTTTAGCGGACCCAGATTATAACATCAGTCGGTGGATCTTCTTCTAGGAGCGGAAGTCTACAGCAACATCCTGTTAGAGGGATTAATTCGCGGACAAAATTCCTCGGAACCGCTAGCACAGCAAACTCATTTAGGATGGTTGCTATGCGGTGGCAATACAAACACTTCATTCCAATGCAACGTCATCTTAAATAACGTTGAGGATATCCAACGATTCTGGAAAATTGAAGACATTCAAGAACAGAATTCTATGTCTGTAGAAGATCAGCAATGCCTAGATTTCTATGAAACTACGACGAAACGTCTTAAAAACGGTCGTTATGTAGTTAGGTTACCTATGCAGCCGGAGTTAAAAGAGAAGCTAGGAACCTCGAAAGAGATAGCAATAGCGCAATTCAAAAATCTAGAACGTAAGTTTAGCAAGAACGAAGATCTAGAGAAGCAATATACATAATTTATACGCGAATATGAGCAGCTGCAACACATGAAGTTATCGACTGCTAGCAGCAAACAGCAGGCGGAAATAACATGCTTTCTTCCTCATCATGCGGTACAAAGAGCGGAATCTAGCACAACAAAATTACGCGTAGTGTTCAACGCGTCGGCTAAAACTACTTCCGGCCACAGCCTCAACGACCTAATGTACAGGGGTCCAAATCTACAGTTAGACCTGTTGGAGCTTATTTTGAAGTGGAGACAATATCGTTTCGCATTCACAGCCGACATCGAAAAATGTTTCCGAATGATTTTAGTTCATGAACAGGATCAGTGCCTACAACAGATCGTATGGCGACAAAGTACGAATCAGCCTATAAGAACTTATAAATTAGCAACCATAACATATGGAACTAAAGCAGCACCATTCCTGACAATGATGACCCTGCGAAGATTAGCTTTAGATGAGCAGCAGAAATATCCCAGAGCAACTAAATGCATCCAAGAAGAGCTCTACATGGATGATTGGGTTTCAGGGGCTCATAGCATTGAAAAAGGAAAGCGCAGGATTACGGAGTTAAACGCATGCCTAAAAACCGGCGGATTTTCACTAAGAAAGTGGTCCTCAAACGATACAAGATTGTTAGAAACAGTTGAGCAAACTGTTAACAAACAGCCAGCAGTGTTTACATTTAAAACGGAAAGCTCATCAAAAACTTTAGGCCTACAATGGAACTCCATCGAGGACGAATTCATCTTCAAATTCGATTCAAACAGCACACAAACAGCTAAACTGACCAAATGAATGCTTTTATCCGAAATCTCCAAGATTTTCGACCCTTTGGGATGGTAAGCACCCCTAACCACAAATATGAAGATTTTATTCCAACAAGTATGGCAAAATTCTGAGGTTCAGTGGAGCGACGAAGTTTCTATTAAGATCAAGGAAGAATGGATTAGCTTGAAGAAAGATTTAAATCTATTAAATCAGGTCAAGGTTCCTCGGTGGTTACAAAGCAAAGAAAACCACGTCATAAAATTACATGGGTTCTGTGACGCATCAATTAAAGCGTTCGGTTGTGTAGTATACGCACGAATCGTATCAAAGGACTCTACGTCAGTAGTGCTAGTAGCAGCGAAAACGCGGTTAGTGCCCTCTAGCAAGGCCGTATCGCTACCTAGATTAGAATTATGTGCGGCGGAATTACTTGCAAATCTTATGACAAAAATCGTCAAAAGCATCAACAGCGTGGCCGTCGTGACATACGGTTGGAGTGATTCTAAGGTAACTCTTAGCTGGATTCAGGGTTCACCGGAGCGCTGGAAGCCTTTCGTAGCGAACGGGGTGAAGAAAATTATTAGCATCATGCCACCAAACACTTGGTATTATGTAAATACCAAAGAGAATCCTGCGGATGCAGCTAGTAGGGGCCTGACGACTTCACAATTGCTGGAGCATGCATTGTGGTGGCAAGGACCTACCTTTTTATCATCATCACAATTCAAACCTAAAGAACAAACGAAATACTCTACTGACGAAGAGACAAAAAAGCATGTAAACATAGCTCAGAATCTTATCGTAGATAGCAGCATAGTTAACGATCTATTACATCGTTACAGCTCGTTTACAAAAATAACATACATTGTAGCGTGGATACGGCGGGCATTGACACCTGTTGTTAGTAAACAGAAAACAAGGCATATCACCTTACACGAGCTTAGATCAGCAAAACTTAAAATAATAAAACACGTACAGCGCGTTGAGTTTAAAACAGATATTGAATGCCTATTGCAAAACCAGGAAGTAAAATCCGATAGCAAGTTACTCAACCTTAATCCATACTTAGATCAAGATGGGATTCTTAGAGCAAAGGGAAGACTCAGGAACGCAAACATAAGCTCCGAAATGAAGTATCCAATCATCATCCCGTACAGCAGTCGACTGACTGAGCTTCTCATCTCGCAAGCCCATGAACTAATATTTCACGGAGGAGCTCGGCTGACTATGTCCTTTCTTAGACAAAAGTATTGGATAATCAAAGGTAATCGAGCCGTCAAAACGCAACTTCATAGATGTGTTACTTGCAGGAAACAAGAGCCCAAGAAATTACAGCAGATTATGGGAGATCTACCTGATTTCCGCACTAACCCAGCTCCAGCGTTTTATCACACGGGGGTAGACTACACGGGTTTCATATCTGTGAAGGCAAATAAAGGGCGTGGAATAAAAACAACAAAAGGATACGTGGCTTTGTTCATATGCATGGTCACGAAAGCAGAACACATAGAATTGGTTTCGGACTTGAGCAGCGCTTCTTTTATGGCAGCGTTGAGAAGAATGTCAGCACGACGAGGAGCTCCGAAACATATGTACTCTGACAATGGCACTAACTTCGTGGGAGCCAACAAAATTATGCAAGAAGAGTACGAGCAGCTAAAGCAAGTTTTCGGTGATTCATTTTATAAGCAGATAGTGGAAATGGACATAGAATGGCACTGGAACTGTCCCTCCTGGCCTAGTGCAGGAGGAATATGGGAACGGTCGATACGAAGTCTTAAACAACACCTCAAAAGAGTTGTAGCGGATCAAGCGTTGACATTTGAAGAATATAGCACCATTTTAGCGCAAATAGAAGCGGGTCTCAATTCTAGACCTCTGTGTCCGATATCTGAAGATATAGACGAGTTAGATTTTTTAACACCCGCGCACTTCCTAACTGGTAGAGCAGGTCTAACCGTTATTGAAACAGCCAATGACGCTAGGACAAGGTGGCACTTAACGAACAAGATTTTTCAAGACCTTTGGAGAAGATGGAAGTCTGAATATCTTAGCCAATTATCAGTTCGCAATAAGTGGCTAAAATCAAAGAGCAACATTAAGATCGGTAATATGGTGGCCATCCACGATGATAATTTTCCTTCTGGGAAATGGCCAGTGGGGAGAGTCGTCGAGGTGCACCAAGGGAATGACGGATATGTAAGAGTGGTGACATTAAAAACAAAGAACGGTTTAATAAAGCGACCTATTATCAAATTATCCGTCTTACCTATCGAGCAAGAGGAAGAAAAGGCCAAACCCAAGATCACAAAGGATATAACGCCAGCAAGTACGATAAAGCCTCGTAATTTCGTTAACGTAGTTTTATCATTAATATTTTTTAAGAGCATTTTGAGCAGCAACGAAGCATCAAGCCGCATTACCCAATTTAGTGGTAATCAATCCTTATACTACGATCCAATGGGTAACTTGAATTTAATACGGGATCAATGGAAAATTGTGTCTTATTACAACATGCAACCTTATTGGCAAGGTGATAAAGCAGTGGATACTTTCATCAAATATCTAGAGCAAACATGTAAACAAATCAAAGAGCACAGCCATTGTAACATGATTTTATTGCAAGTGCAGCATGATTATACGGAACTCCAATATCATAATAAACTCCTGCTAAATCAGCATTTCGGCACTCGGTCAAGAACTCGACGCGGCCTTGTCAACGCAGTCGGCTCTATAGCCAATAGTTTATTTGGAGTACTCGACCAAAGCTTCGCTGATAAATACCAACGTGATATTGAAAAGATAAATGGCAACGAAAACCACTTATTACAACTTTGGAAAAATCAAACGTCCGTGGTAGAAGCTGAGTATAATATTCTGAAACGAACTGAGAAGACTATTGATATTCAGTATAAGCTCATAAATAGACACCTAAACCTTTTAGATCAAGCAGCTAAGCAAGTACAGATGCAAAGCCATAGCACATCAATTTTACGAGAATTCACCCTAGCGGCCATGGCTACGACAAACATGATACAAAACTTAAGGCGTGTACAAGATACTTTAATCGACACCTCGACGGATATTTATCATGGTAAAATTAACATGCATCTACTTACTCCAGAGCAAGTCAGCAACGAACTCCAAATCATTTCCGGTCAAATATCAAAGAAACTTACTTTACCCATCAGTAACATCCAGTCCGATTTATATGAAATATACAAGCTACTTAAGATCAAGGCGAGAGTGAGTAAAGAGTACTTTATGTTTGAGATCTCCGTGCCACTCATTAGCAGAGACAGTTTTCAACTGTACCGCTTAATACCGGTACCTCTTCAAGTTGGAAATGACATGGTTAGCATTACCCCTAGCACAGATTACATAGCAACTAATCTGATGAGGGACTCCTATATTGAAGTCAAGGACGACGACCTTCAAACTTGCACCTATCAGGATGAAAGTTACATCTGTCAGTTACGAGGTCCAATCAAGCGTTTGGACCCAGAAGAAAAGTTCTGTCAAACCTAACAAATAGGTGTATGCCAGCCCAGGAAGGAAACCTGCAAGAATATGTGGTTACAATTACACGACCTATCGTCCTATCTGTATTTTGCATGTAATACTTATTCATTTACGATTATATGTGACACTGAAACCCGAGCGCGCCGAGTCAGCAAGGCCGGGCTCATTCAACTCGACCAAGAATGCATAGCTAAAGGTCGTGACATAACTCTGTACTCATATCAACAGGAAAACAAGCTAAATTTAAAACCTGACCTCTTAATCGCGAATATAGCTCCAATACAGCATCATCATTTGGTCAATATTACGCTGCCACTTCTCGAGAAAACAACAGAGGACGCACAGATCAACAACTCACTAACACGTCTCGGCGATCAGATAGCCGCTATGAAAAAAGCAGCTTTGGATGAAGCGACAATAACTACGCATGATATACAACACTATGTCATATCATACGTGTTACTAGCAACAACCGTCGCAGCATTCCTGTGGTTCCTGTGGTGGCGAGGCAAGCAAGCCTCACCCGCGCCCGAGAGTGGCCCGCAGGCGCCATGCGAGCCGCTGCCTGCAGCAGCGGCTGCCGTGCCGCGGGCGGCGCCTATAAGCAGTGTGAGTGTTAGTGCAAGTGCGCGTAAGCCGTCCGTGACCGAACATGGATATAGTTGTGTGAGTGTAAGTGCGCGTGAATCACCCGTGCCCGAGCAAGGGTTCAGTGCTTGTGGGACCAAACGGTGGTCCAGCTTACGGTTTAAAAAAGACAAATCAACATCACCCATCAGTAAAAGACAATCGGTTTTTATGGTAGATCTAGATAGGAATTAGCTATCATTAAGGATAAGAACATTCAGCATTGTATTAACATTCATTTATCATAAGCAAACCACTGGTTCACCTATGTATTACTAACCCCTTAATTGTAACATCATCTCCTCTCATCTTTTATCATCCGTATCCTCCCCTCGGGAGCATGTTCGATACTCATCGAACACATCATCATCAGCAGTTTTGGCTCAAGTAGGTCACGCGGCCGCACCAGCGGACCGCGCGTTCTACACGAGCCAGTGTGCGATCAACCGACCTACTTGTAACACTCATAATCATCATTAGCATTAATTAAGGTAAAGTGTCGGAATAAATCTATATCTAAATCTCAGCTTAGACTTATCATTTAGCATCCCAAAACATCTAGCAGCTCGAACCGTACCGTTCACTATAACTAAATTATAAGCTATTTATCATATATACAAACAAAATAAATCTACTTATATAACTAAACTATCCTAAGCTAAACTATAAAAACTAAATAATTATTAACTAAACTATCCTAAGCTAAACTATAAAAACAAAAGAAAAAAATAAATCAATAAAAAAAGGAAATTGACTACGACGCATCAAGAAATTCCTCCGCAACGCTGTCAGCTGGTAGCGTGCCCAGAAGGCTGGCAGCATACATATAACAAAAGAGCATAAATATTAAACCCAGTCAGGTCAGGCTAGAAAGTAGACCTCGATGTCTAAGGAAAGTCAAACGTTTGTGTGCGTGAACATGAACGATGTATGTCTTAGTCTGGGTGTTTCTATGTAAAATTTGTATGTACTCATATTTACAAAAAAAAGGTATAATGTATCTTTATCCATTGTCTAGTACCCATAGTAAAAACTTTGCTTAGATGGTATTGTGTTAATGTGGTATAATATTTATTTATTTAAAGATATACATATATAAATTATAATTACTATTCCGTACAGTAATATCAACTTCATATCATACCAAAACATACCCACGGTCACAAATGAACTTCAATGAATAATAAAGCTTTCAGTCACGTGTGTCTATGTACTGATATCGTCCGTTCAAATGTCTACGCATGATTCAAAGCCGGCCATGGCCGGCCATGACTATGGTGGCAGGCGAAGCGACGCTAGACGAAGTGGCGACGTCTCAGTGTCGTGTTTTCTTTGTTATCAAAGCCGTCGTCTTAAAAAACAAAAAAGATAATGCTCTATTTCAGGGGCTCGGCCCTTCCAAGAGAAACCATAGTTATTATGACCGGTCAACTCTAGTCTTTTCTGCATTGTTATTAATTTATTTGATCTCATTTTTCACCTTTACATACATTAGCAATATCATCGATCCAACCGATGGAGCCATTTTAACCAACATTGAAGTTGAAGTTAAACGCCATTGTCACATTAAATATTGAGTTATTGACATTGAATCGTTCATATTCGCGTTGTAGGCATCTCTAAGCCTGAAGTCGTAGAATCGGCTGTGGCTGTTATACATCGCATAGACATGTCTGTGTCGTATGCGACACTACTATTGCTTTACGTCGATATTATAAGAGGCTATGGCCTCTTATAATATCGACGTAAAGCAATAGTACCTATCTATACTGTTACACACACACACATATTTCATTCGGTGAGTGTGAGTGCTTAAACTTTATCCCAATCCTCCTCCTGGTTCTTTGCCAATCCAGGTTGACAACACACTTGTGTCAGCTCCAGTTTTCGATTTTTCAATAATAATTATAATTGCTATAAGGTAATCCATCTATCACTTAAAAGAAAATCCTCTTTCTAAGCATGAAGAATCGCTCGTCGCTGTCATACCTCGCAAATCTCGCCACTGAGCATACAGTTTTAGATGGGCTGTTAGTACCCCGCCTGGCTGAACCCGTCCACAGTTCAGCACGCTATCAAATGAATGAAACCACAACGCACGTACGAACTGTTTGTGGTCCGGTCTCGTGCATTGGCCAATGATCTGTCTGGCTGGAAGATTTATAGTCAGACAGATACCAGTATGAAGGGTACGTTTCTTTGAAACGTATGCATTCATGATTTACGATAATAATTTCAGTATAGTGATTTATAACAAAAATATTTTGAAAATATATATTCATGATAAATGGATTTTGAAATCAGACGCAGAGGGTGCAAACTCAAGGCGCGCACTACTGACATTTCGAAGTTAAATGCGTATTGAATTGTTAAATATCCCTGCTAAATCGCGAATAAAAACATAATGAAAAACAAACATGCTCACCTTTTTGTTTTTCATAATATTCTCAAAACATATCAGTATGTGGAACCTGTCAACCCAGGTTTGACTGATTAATCATATGGCCTTGCCCATTTCAAGGGTGGTGGTTGAAGTGGCCGCCTCGCCGTTTGACACTGCGCCAAGTTTTATGGATTCTACCCACACACCGGTCAACATTTGTTTCAAGTCTGAATGTTCTTTGTGGGCGTTGCTTGAATGTGAGCAAAGTCCCTCGCAATACCAAAACAATCTCAGACTTAGGTTGATACAGAGCGATTTAAGTCAAAGTAAATGGCAGTCCACTAGTCCCATCTGTATTTAAATGGAAATAATCTAAACCCACAATACGTATGTAGAACATTTAATTACTGCATCAATCCCACCACTAATTGTGGTACAAAGCGATACATAACACTGTTCGAGCAACAATATAATGCACAACACACACGACTGCACAGGACTCAGCTGAATATAATTAATTGATTTGAATTGTTTACAACGCTAAAAGTGTATGTAGAGTAACATAAAGACATGTTTTTTTTATAATTATTTTGTCAGATCGGAGGCAAATGCAAAATCGCCTGATGGATGGATAAGCGATTAACACCACCCAAAACCTGAAATACCAGAGGACTGACTAGTGCGTTCCCGACTTGCATAGGGAAAGGAATTGGAGGAGGAGAAAAATGAGGGAGAAGGAATGGGACCTCCGGCGCGCCCACTATATATACGAAATACAATTATGGTATAGATACATTACACATATCGAGGCAGCGGTAGCCTAGTGGAGATACCAACAGAGGCAGCGATAGCCTAGTGGACCTATACCAACAGACAGCCATGCAGAGGGTATCGGGTTCGAATCCACGGCGCGCGCCAATGACTTTTCGGAGTTATGTGCGTATTGAATTGTTAATTATCGCTTGTCTCATTGTATCACCGCTTGTATCATCTTTGACAGTCGTTATAACCCTATAACGACTGTCAAAGATGATACAAGCGGTGATACAATGAGGAAGGTACTTGACACCCGTCAAGTACCTTCTAAATAAACTGACACTAGTCTAAACCATGGAATATCGCTATCCCTTCCGGTTGCGGAGGTCAGACAGGCAGTCGCTCTGTGGAAAAGCTAATATTCAGCCAAATCCGGTTAGACTAGTAAGCGGACCCCAGATTGAAAGTGGGATAACGCTAGGAGGACGGACGACAATTATAGTATAGATACTGTAACCTTACGTCGATATTCTGTGACAGGGTAGTACTTCCCACATCGAGCCAGCCCATTCATGCTGAAATCATCAAAGCCCTAACCTGCAAATATGAAATCCTAAAATCCGTCAATAATATTCCATTAATTGGTTGTACAGATTAGTTTGAGAGGATAATTAGCGATTATAATCTACATGATATGTCGTGTGGCTGCGGTCAGACATGAATTATACCAGCGTTTTCGTGTTATCTGCCACTGACAATAGTTTAATCGGTAATTATTTATTTTATTCGTTAAATCGTGTCATTTATTATTGGTTTGTTTACTTTTCTAAAGTGTTAGTTTTTTTGTAACCTAGCCTCCTAAAACATATCCTCATAAAAATAAATAAAATTACTTATAATCTACTTACCTATAATCTTTACTTATAACTTATTAAATCATCTTAATATATAAAATCCTTGCGTTACTGACTGGCTGACAGACAAGCTACAGCCAAAACTACTCGGCGCAAGAAGCTGAAATTTAGCATGTATGTTCCTTGGGGACCGTAGGGGTGCACTAAGACGGGCTTTCTCGAAATTCCCACGGGATCGGGCAAAACGAGAAATTCGAAAATATGTGCGTGCGAAGCCGCTGGCGTCGACTAGTAATTATATATTTGTGCCTTTTTCATGTAAACAGATTAAGAATACGATCATTTTATCATCATCATTGTGCTAGCCTTATCCTTGTTGTATCTAAGACTAACGCCCTTGGAGCCCGAAGTACGCTTATCAGTCTTACCAGGTATGACGGAATATCAATTTTAGCTTAGGAAATCAAAGTGACACTACTTATTTCTTTCCGTGGGTGTCGTAAGAAGTTTCTAAAGAAAGAAAACACAAAGATAATGGTAGCTTTGGAAAGAGAATAGGAGCCGAAAAACTTAACATAAAACCCAATATATATGAGGTATAGATATGGTCTACTATACCACGGTAGCCGTCTGGCTACCGTGGTATAGTAGACCATATCCTCACGATTACCTACAATGCAATCGTTACGCAAATTAAGAGACACCTATGTCCAGCAGTGGTCTACAAAAGGCTGTATCATTATATTTTTGACTCGATGTTTCACAGTTAAGATAAAATTTACAAAGTAATCAATTCAATATTATAGTCAACTACATCAAAATACAGTAGCTTTCCAATTGAATTAGGTACTTAAGATTTGAATTGTATATTTCTCAACGTTTAAAATGAACACATGAACACAACTCCGATGCACTACCTCTTTCTTTGATTGGGTAAATATAACATGAAATTGGCAATTTATTTTATATTGCCGGAGTTAATTTGCTGTTCTAGGAACGTTGAGCTACCTATAAGGGAAAAACTCTTTCAATGCAGTGAGAGCCTACTATTATTATAATGCAAATGGTTGTGAGGAAAAATGGATGTGTTGCATCCAAAAACTAGTCAAACAAGTTAAAATTTGTTCAATAGTTTTTGTGTGCAACAGGCACCCAAAAACCACTGAACAAATTTTGGAGTGTATAGCATATACTTCAGAATAATGAAAGACTCAGGCGGGCGGAGCTTAAAGCAAAAGCTAGTACATATTTAATGTTTTGAGTTGAGTTGCTTGCTTACTATTTTGTGTATCAAAAGTTTACCACTACGCTCACAAAGACACTTCGAACAACAGATGGCGCTATTCTCAATTTCAAATACAACTTTTAGCAAACTAAATAGCAAGCAAGGCGAGTCCTCCAATAAAACATTTGTACGGAGCTCCAAGTAATATTGAACTGAAGGTTTCCTTGTCTTTTAATCTAACTAAAATCTAACGTGCTTACACAACTGGTTCCAACTGGATTTAGACAAAGTCTAAAGTTTTATAAAAACGTAGGTAGTTACAAGATAGAAAGAATTACTTTTTTGCGTTCTGCTTTCTCTTTGAAAGCGATGAAAACTTTTTATTAGTGTTTGAGTGAATAAGGTGATGTTGAGAATACACAATTTAGGCTGTTTTTGAATTTAAAATGTATACAGCTCTTTCAAAGGGTTTGTGTGGTGTGCAACGTATGTTTAGCTCGTTGTTACTTTGAATACACGAAGTTACAAAGTTACCAGACGTTATTTACTGATGAAGTAAAAAGAAACTTCAGATTCGTCTGTTAATTTGATGGTTTGTGTGTTTTGATCAAAGTTTGTAGTAAAATTGTCGATGGTCAGGTTTTGGAACTGACCATCCACAATTTTGATCTTTTGAAAAGGTAACGTGGGATTGATATTGGGTAATACTAAGGCTGCTTGTATAAACATACAAAAAAGAGAGTTGCTGTATTAATACAACTTATAGAATTACATAGAATTCGAATCACGAAGTTTGTATTCAATTTAATAGAACTACAAAAACACGAGGCTCTGCTCTATACCTTGTTGACAATTAGCCTTTCTACAAAATATCTTGACTAACCTAAAAACAAAAAATATTTCAGAATTTATAAATCTTAGCTACATAATCCGAACGCAAACACGAAAATCCAATATATTATAAACGTACAATAAAGTCGGTAGAAAATTCCTTGCAGCTAAGAAATCGATAACCCGCGAGGCTCGCCTATTACAGAGCCATTATTGAGGCTCTACGTCGTAATGGAGTTCTATCGTTCCCAAGATCATTCAGCTATGGAAAATAGACCTGGCCTGACTTGAGGGATAATTGTGGCTCTAACTTAGTGACGATTATAGCTCAAGTTAGACTAGGTGTTGAGATTGAAGTGGTCTTGGGTAACTAAATAGTGCTTCCAAAATTCGTTTGGTGTAAAATTTAATTTGAACGTAAAAGGTGTTTATTCGGTGCTAAAGTTAACGCCAGTTATAGTCAATTGTAGTGCTACTTTGTAAAAAGTTTTACATTTAACAAAACTGAAAATAAGCAGACAACTTTATTCATCCTCATGAGCCCTGTGTATGAACTTGACCCATTGCGGCACACACAGCCGTGGCCTCTTCCTACTGTGATTAGTGTGTTGATCATATTCCGCCATATAGGTCAAATGCGGATTGGCAGACTTCAGTCCCTCGAGATAATTATGGAGAACTCTCAGTCATACAGGCTTCCTCACAATGTTTTCCTTCATCATTTATTATTATTACGCAGATAAGTTCAAAAAATCCGGTTTCAACCAGAAACCTTGCAGTCTGTTATTCTGTCAACCAGACTTTTTTTTCATAGTAATAGGCGGCAAACAAACAGTTGGATCGCCTGATGGTAAGCAATTACCGCCGTCCATGGACACAAGTAACATCACAGGAGTCACAAGTGCGTTGCCGTCCCTTGGGGTTAGGAAAAGGGATAGGATGAGGAGTGGGATGAAGGAGATGGAATAGGGGATAGAACCTCCGGCACTCTCACTCTCCGAACGAAACGCAACAGTTTAGGCACTGTTACTTTACGTCGATCTTCCGTGAGAGGGTAGTACTTCCCCGGTCGAGCTGGCCCATTCATGCTGAAATTAACAAGGCTCTACTACCTTGGCCTATCAAGACTATCGCTGCCATTGACATTGAACTAGTTAAACGTTTATACTTATATCTAGAAGTTAGAAATCTTTTTCAATGTCAAATAATAGTAATGTCGGTCTATGGCAAACACACATACAAATGCAAACATATTTTCATAACAATAACTCAAACATCTCTTCATATTCAGAAATATATCCCAAAACAGTATTATGACTAGGATATATGCAAGCTGCAGAATACAAATGCACAAGCTTACATTATAGACAGCTTCTCAGCCCGCATTTGAACTACATCATTGATTTGCTTACCCCGCAAGTGGCACCGCAATGTATACGAACGTTACTCAGTGTCAGTGCGCCACTTCGAATGACATTTGATTTATTAGATAGTACTATTCGAGACGTACAATCTAATTTTAATATTTTCTGTTTATTTTATAGGGAGCACGAACCCGTGCTTACATGGCTGTAGTAAAAAAAGGGAACTAGCTGTCTGCGTTTCCATCAACATTTCTAATTGAGAAAGTTACCCTTGTAATCGGCACTCGTTATGCATGCAGAGCAGTCGTGCTGAGATCTGGTTTTGGGGAATGACTTGAAAAGCCATAGCTTCTTTACTTTCAGCCTGACCCAAGTAATGTCCGGTTTGGTCATTCATACATAATGACCGTAACTAGGCTACCAATAGCCCTTTAATCGAACAAATATGAAATGATATAGGTACAATACAAATATATCAAATATATATAAGCGTAAAAATTACATCAATATCAATGTAGATTTCTGCATCCCGCGTGGCACCTATTCATAATTATGTGTATAAGTAAAATAAACCCCCCTGTTTATAATACTCTACTGTTCAGAGTTACAAACGCCACAAATAAGCTATAAGTAGTATTTGCAGTAACCTTGCAAATACTACTTATAGCTACGAATTGCTTGGTTTTTGGCACTTAACCTCACGCGAGGTACAGGAGTAAGAAACAGTGGGATACTGACCTATGGCACAACATAAAAGGGTTTGTCTTGTTGACAAAGCCTTTACCCTACTAGAGATTATTGTTAAACAAGCTTATACTGCCTTCCTGTGATGAGAAAGTAATTCATCCTTAAGCGCCGTGTTGTCGGTAGGGGTCTAGTGACTTTTCTCTCAGTCGCTGGTGTTGCACTTCTGTTGTAAGGACAACAACGTAGGAGCTAAAGTAGCACTGTAATGTCAATATTTATTGTTATATTATTATACAGCCTTTTTTAGTCCACCGCTGGGCATAGGCCTCTCCTAATTTAAATCACATAAAACTGTAAGTCAGTAATAGGCATTGGCCTACTATATCACGCTTGCCAAATAGGTTGGTTAACGTTTTCATGTAGAGTTTTAAGTCTGCTTACTAAGATAGTTTCGTGAATTTCTTTAGTTGCCTGTTCCGACACCCACGAAATGAAAATGGGGTAGTGACGTGTATTCTTAATCCGTCAGTACACGTATTAAAAAGTCAATAAGATTTTTTAAAACTAAGCTTACAAATACTCATAAGTACAAAGTCCTTCCTATTTCTGTGAATTTTACGGATTCAGTTAGCGATGCATTTAAGTGCGTCGTCAACGTCACAATGGTAAACCGATTCGTATATTTTTATCTGACGTCAAAATTTACAGCAGCAATCGGAAAAATCCAAATAGAATAGAGCGAAGTGGCCATTATACATGTCACGAATTTTGCTGTTATATATTTTATCATTTACGTTTGATAATTTTTATGTTTTAGACTTATGTTTGTCTTTTATGTGTAAGTTTCTCCTACGGCCATTTAGGCAATTATAGTCTGTTTCCTCATAATTCATCATTTATAGAGCATCCAAGATTTTAGAATGATTTAAAGAATTTAAAAGATTTTGACACGAGATTAAAGTGAGCATGTATTTGGTATTCACATAATAATAACAGTTGTGCCCTAGAAATGTTGACGCTACAGCTTCGATCGAAATTTGGTGGTCACGAGACAAACAAACAAACAAATACGGCTAACACAATATCGATTTAATCAAATCATCAGTCGCATCAACTCCAACAGACCAACGAAGCAAAGACTATTACGACAATTTCCAAATGGCGGCCGGTTTCCAAATTCCAGTTTTGAATAATTGATGATGCATTATTCCACTGTGTTGATGGGTTACCTCGGACCCAGGTAATTATAGACGCATTTGCAGGAATCAAATAGACATTAAACAAACACAAATACGATGAAAACAACGCAATATAGTATTTTTACAATCGATGACTCACATCATTGATGTAGTTATATTTTATACAGGGTGTAAAAAGACCCTTAACGAAAACTGAAACCCCATGTTGTACCAATCACTACGAACATTTTTTACTTCGGCACCATACCTGGGAAATTACTGGTTCAGGAGATATTGAGGCTCAAAGTTAGTATGGAATTTTTCTAATTAGGTACAAAATCGATGCATTTACCCCACCAATATGTTCTTTAGATGCCCTTTGACCCCGTGGATAAGAAGGTGTTTCGAGAATTGCACGCGCGCGCTTTTAATTGCGGTTTAAAAAATGTGAAAACTTAAAAAAAAAGTCGTTTCCCAGGTATTATTTTTGGTTAGTATGACTCGGCATCATGTCCACAACGAGTAGACTTTGGCTTGGTGATGGGTCTTGTGACACCCTATATATATATATATATATATATATACCCTATATATATATATATATATATATATATATGGGTATAATATATTTGGGTTGAAATGTCTGAAAAAGCAGATTTGGCAGTAAAATTTTAAATTGCTTGTAATTTTTATATTTTTTGTTTTTAGTTCTTTTTTATAGAAGAAGGACCTTATTAATTGTTGTTTGTATTAAAAATATATTGTTTCCTTCTTCATAATGGTGTTGCAATAAGAAAATGTTACCCGACCGTGGACACAAAAATATCTTTAGAAAAATTGTTGTATTTTATTTTATTTATATGTAGGTATCTATTTTATATACTTTTTTGGATCTAACAGAATAACAGTGCCATCTCGCAAACCAGCAAGATGGCTCAATGCTGAGTTAGGATCCAATTCTGTAAACCTTAATATTTCTTCTATTTTTTTTTATGTTTTGTTTATTGTGTTATGTATTGGGAAGCAGAATAAATATGTTTTCTTTCCTTCTTTTCTTTCGATATTCATGGGTTGATGGCGAATTTGGCACGATTCTAAATATGTAAAAATATTTTATTATTATCATTATTTCATATTTAACAGTATTGTTGGACATTGCACTGAACCCATCGTTTGTAAGCAATGTGGTACAAACATTGCATGAAATGAAGAAAATTTTCTTCCCGTGAATCAAGTTTGTGGACAACTAAGATATATAGTTAAACAATGACATAGTCTGTAGCAATTGAGACTATACATCCCATTGTCCATCATCATATATTGCGTTTATTCCAGAGAATGTGACCGAGATAGGAATATTTTACCAACAATAAAATGCACAAAAGCGTCAAAATAACTCTACTCATATTTTAGCCATGCATTCGTCTTTGAATATACACTGAAAGTAAATGAATGTATCTATGAGCTGCACTCAAAACCGTCACCGTATTGTGACGGCGAATGCTAAACGTTTGTGCATTACGATGACGACTAGTTCACGTGTGTGTCTGCAATTACTGTCAATCACTAGCGCTATAAGCTGTGTACTGTTAGGTACGGCATTTGTTATAATTAGCTAATGAACAATTTGAGTTGGTTTTTCACTAAACATGTCATCTTTGCCTGAGGACAAGAGTCACAGAATTATTTAGTGTGAGATGAGAGAACTATTATTTTATATTTTTAGTTGAATTCTTTGTAATCAGAATCTGAAAACTGTGGCTGATTGACGACTTCCACTTGCGAACTCCATCTTCTGTCTTTAAGCGTGATTATCACTTACTAAGTAATAGCTCTCTACTGGAAAATTCGTGTATATATTTGCCTTTTATACTATGAACCGAACTATCTTTCTTTTAGCTATCTTGCTTTTCTTTGGAAATATTAATCTATGACCTAATGGAAGGAACGAGGAACCCACCACGCACCCTCGGATTGACCACCCCAAGTATTGCAATAGAAAAAGGTTGACAATACCGAACTCCTCTAAAAGGATAAGGGATATAGGAATGGTATGGGTTCCAGGAAGATACCTGACTTGTAGTATCCCGCTGTATGCGCCGACTATTCTTCGACACGTGTTTCGCCTCTGCACGAGGCATCCTCAGGAGCGATGGACAACGATCAACTATATTAATCTATGAATTTAATATACCTAAAGGAAAATATCCAGTTGAGAGTTCTTCTGCACATAAAAGCCCGGGCCGCGTATTTACTGTGACGGCCAGTGCTAACGCTTGCACATTCGCGTGACGGCTAATTCATGAGTGCATGTGTACTATTACTGTCACATCATTTGCGCTCGGCGCTTCGTACTGGCACCAGTATATTGTGAACAAAACGGTGAACGCAAGTCGTAGCATATATGTTATGAAAGGTTTTATTATGTTACCTCAGAAAAAGGCTTCTAAATCTCGACGATATAACGATGTTAGTCTTAAGAAAATAATAAGGGTACAATAATGACGTAAGCTTATTTACTTTTATCAGGTACAAGCTCAAACTTTAAACAACCACACATATAACTAACTATTTTCTCATAGAAAAATGTATTTTATACGTAACTTGATCCTAGAACTAAATTAATGCTATAAACTTAAGCTATGAAACTAAGCACACAAAACATTCTTCTTCTTCTTAGCGTGTCGAAGGCAATCTAAATTGTATCGGCCCAGAACTTTGCAACGAGTGTGGCATTTTCACTAGCGTCCATAAGTTGCTGTAACGTGCAGGTATTAAGGGCAAGCAGGACAAGAAAGTAAGTGTCCCATTGTTTGTGGAACAGCACTACACTTGTACTCCAGATTGGAATCGTCTATAAATCCCCACCTAAGCAAGTTAACATTAAGAATTAAGAATAAGAATTATTTACTTCCTAGACACAGGTAGATAATAAAATTTCATGGGTGTTGAGTACAAAACAAAGCTTCTTATGTCGTTCCGCTATGGTGTACAAATATTTATCGAAACAAAACATAGCAAAACAAACAAATTTATACATCAAATACACATCAAACATTATTATTTAAACACAGTTTTACACAATAGGGAATACACAAGAATGTCTTATTGGTATTACATGCACAATATTTACACAGATATTAATAATTATCATTTAATGGTTTAAATTATAGTAACATTTATTAATTACCCTTCCTTTTGCGTTAGTCGAGTAAAAAAGAAACAGTGAAATAGGTAAAATTTTGCTAAATAATATTGTTTCATCGCTCTATTAATTGCTTATATATACACAGTATATACACTTACATATTATTATACTTAGATACGTTTAACTTCTTTAATAAATTATTTTATCACGCACATAAATCTAATTACCTATAGCAAACGTACCTACTCATTAATAATTTCTAGCGTTAGAATGAAATAAATATATTTTTTAGTTAAAATAGATATATTATAAGTTTGTTTCACAAGCACACAAGTACCATAAGTTACACATGAAAAGTCACAAACATAGACACTACTTAAAATGGTACCCATGCTTAGATTTAACTTGTATTATGTGGTACCCATAATACAAGTTAAATTATACACAGACACACACGAAACAAGTTTAGTGTTTATTAATGAACAAACTGTTCTAACTAAAAAATAATGCCAAAGTTACTTATAATTTAAGATAAGAATTTATAATACATCTAGAAAACCGATAGCGACTGCATCGAAATACTCTAACAATATATTTAAAAACTACAGAGTAAACTACAGTGAAAATTTACTCAATTATTTTCCAAGTTTGTAATGAACTAGTTAGACCTATTAAATTCACTCTGTTGAGTCACGCAATAAAGTTACAAAATAAATAATTCTAGCCTCACTTAATAATGGTTTTGAACTAAATTACTCATGGACACTTATGCATAAAATATTCAGAATCTTTGCATCTTAGAAACTTAGAAGAGTACCGAATTTTTTGGGTTTAATTATTTTATTTTCTGTCATATAATATTCTTTCGGATTCTAGATATAACTTTATTTTATTGAGGATAAAGTTATAACTAGAGATGACGGAGTTGATACATGGCATGAATAAAGAATAGTGATAATATGTTTTGCATCATAGGTATGAGAAGTAGCGCACTTATCAAAGATATAATTATATAAGGTGCGCAACGGCACCGTCCAAATCCAGCGATTACTTGTCGATTATATTTGAGCATTAAATCATCGTACTTTATATTCTACTGGATTTTGCTCGTAGCTCCGGTCACATGTTTTATACACCTCAACTTCCTCAGGATCATTACACTATCTATTGGTAAAAACCATACAAAAAGCCGTCAGGTAGTCTTTGAGTTTATCGCGTTAATATAAACAGACAAGAAGGAAAGGGGACTTACTTTTATAATATGTAAAGATAAATGTCTTATCATACTGATAACAGTGAAAACTTACATAATTCTTGACGACTAACTTTAGTACTTACGCACATCCATCTCAAAATTAAGTAAAGAATAAAAACTTAGCCGTCGTTAAAGGATGACAAGCATCCTCGAACTACGATATACGTCAATACCAATCAGAGACGACTGTCGAAAACATATATACCGTAAAAGTATAATCGTAAAAGTTATTAAAGAAAATAGTTTATTGCAAAAGAAAGTCTACAAATCCTCAGCATAACATTCGTACATCCATCTCTAAATAAAGTCAAGAATAAAAACGTAATCGTGGTTGGAGGATGATAAGCATCCTCCAGTTCAATTCAAACACTAATCAGAGACACATGTTGAAAACAAGTAACTAAAAAAAAAAACGTTTATTACAAAAGTCTACCAAATCTTAATAATTATATTAGTATAACATTTTCACATCCATCTCAAAATAAAAACTTAATAGTGTTTGGAGGATGCTTATACTCGTACAAGTACAGACATATAACTTGACACCTCCATGTCTCGCTGGGCCTGACCTTAACTTATCTGTGGGGTCACGGATCAAAGAATCCCCCTTGGATGACACATATTTGACTATACGCAATCTGTTCTATGTTGGCTCCAGATTATGGCTGCAGATTTGTAAATGGATTTAGGTATATATAGGTATATAATGCCGTATAAACGTACATAGGCATAGTTAATACATAATATACTAGGCTATTCTGGTGAATAAACATTATACTAGGTAGCTTCGGTCACGAGGAGCTCTGTTATCGCAATATCAGATAGCTTATATTTTATTCTGAAGTTTATAACATACATTTTACTGCAAAATTTGTAAATGTGTGTATATTTGTATAGAAATAAACAACATAAAATATATACCATGTTATTATACCATTTGTAGGATGAAAATCGAAAGCAATATATAAAGGATTTCCTTGTTTAAAGCTTAAGCTCAAACACAAAATTAAAACAGCAATAAAAAACGAATTTAGCAAATTATAAAAGTTTTCTCTAGCCAAATATTAATCGCGGGAGTTCAAAGCAACTTCAAATAAGATTCTAACAAAATTGTATTTCGTGAAATTATATTCCCGAACGTCTCGTTAGGATGTTTTCATTTTGTTTCAAACAGTTTGAAATGCACACCAATACATTAAAATATGTTGTGAATCGTTTCAGAACGAATAAAATTTCAATTCCATTGAAACTTGTGCGTCTTCACTGTTTACGATGTTTGAGTACCCTGAACAGGGTAAAGCATTGTTCATACTTGAAGTTTAAGTATAAAATAATTCATCGTCATCGGCCCTGTATACATTATATACTGTCCCACTGCTGGGCACGGGCCTCTTCTCACTATAATAAGGGTAAGGCCATAGTCCACCACGCTGGCCAAGTGCGGGTTGGCAGACTTCACATGTCTTATGGAGAACATAAGTGGAGTATAATGAAGATTTCTCAGATATGCAGGTTTCCTCACGATGTTTTCCTTCACCGATAAGCATGCGATAATTAACAATTTAATACGCGCTTAACTTTGAAAATTCATTGGTGCGTGCCGTGGATTCAAACCCGCGACCCTCTGCTAAATAAACTGCTACAGTTTGTCAGTCTCTCCTCTCGGCTATCGTTGCCTAAAATAATTATTTCTCACCTATTCTGCAATTTTGTTATGAAGTGGCACTTACTTACGAATGCCTTCGCCGTTGAGCACTTGACTTTCTCTTATTCCTGACGAGCCTGCCACGAGAATAAATTGTAATTTACATTTATTTAATTTTAATAAGAAGATGTAGATGTTAAAACTTCAGTTTATTTAGTGGCCTATACTTATTATGTTTTATAAATTCAAATACCAAAATATTTCTATGAGTTCCGTTAACCTTTTAGGATACAGATGGACAGTGAATCCATATTATTTCCTTCCTAAGATTTCCTTTTGCATTTTTTAACAATAGGACACAATATTTAGACAAGATTTATCTTGGGAACTTGAGTTTCCTGTAAGTTACATTGTCAGCTTATCAGCTCCTTTGTTTTGATAAGATCGACACACAAAATAACGCTTCTCTGATTTAATTCAGTGATGCAAGTCTCAATAGACTACGATAACCAATCCATCAGATAGTTACTAGTTTCGTTGTAAGGTTACATCAAATTCTTCGGCCATTGTTAAGCATGCGATAGTTAAGTAATTCATTTAATTAAAGATACTACTACTTTAATTAAAGGTCCGTGTGGTGACGGATTAAGAATACGAAATGTCACCACCCCATATCATCCCATGGGTGTCGTAAGAGCCGACAGAGGGAGCATATAATGCAGAGAACAACACTGCAAGAGAAGGAAAACTTGATACAAACCCTATACCAACCCGTTTGGCCAGCGTGGTATAGTAGGCCAATTCCTCCTTTCAAAGGAGAGGCCTAGTCCAGCAGTGGACTATTATAGGCTGATGGGGAGACTATAAATTAATTCGAGAACTGGTCACAAGCGTGTCTGTTACTCATAATAGACAAAACAAAATGGTCGTTGTTTAAAATTTGAGTTCGTCGACTCAACTTACGGCTACTTTGGTATTAAGCTCTAAATTGATATAAATAAATTATGAACTAAAGGATACTACAACGGATATCTGCAATACTAAAATAACCATCAATGCGTTTTTATAAATGAGAATCGCTGTAATAATAATTACTTGACGGAAAGTATGGACAGATCTAGATTACGCCAAAACAATGGGCAGAAGGAAAAGCAGAGGAACAAATGCTCGAAGTGCAAAATAAAATAATGGTGTAAAAAATATCGTCCTTACAGTCTGTCCACATGCTAACGATATCGTATCGGGCGCCCAAGCAATAAACGGGCCGTAAGAATCGGTACAACTTGCGAACCGTACTCTAAATAACTTGCTTTGTTTGTAGACTGCTGCCGATTTTAATTAATATTATCCACGTACACCCGACTCGATTTAATTAATCAATTGCTTTGTAAATGAGCTGCGTGTGTGGTGCTTGGAAAATTTCTTGATATATTATTTCAGTATGAGCATTGCATAAAATTTTCTTAAACTGGTATTTTGTGTTTTTTTAATAACTTAAAATAATGGCAAAACATGGTTGATGCTATTTTATGTAAGTTGTATGTAAAAACCTATTCAATTTTATATTTTATCTGTAAAGAATATTATGACATAGAATATTCTGTAAATCGCAGCTTGTAGGTAAAGTTGTCTTTTTACGTAACAAGCTATAATAATTGTTTATCTAACGTAAATAGAGTTCATAACACATAGGTATGTTTGGTTCAAATTTTACTTACATCTTTGAGGTCAAATTTCAACGTTTCAACTGGCTTGCGACGTTGATGAAAACGTATTTAGGTATACCTTTAAATAAGAAGGGCTCTAAAACTGACGTTGAAAATTATCGCCCCATCTCAAAGTTGTGCTTGGTTGCTAAAACTTTCGAGAAAATAATTCACACTCAATTTTATGCCGCATTAAAAATTTCTTTTAATGAATTTCAGCATGGCTTCATGAGGGGACGGTCAACTGTCTCCAACCTAATCTTATTTCATGACTACATCACAGGCAGCATGAGCCAGGGCAAGCAAGTCAATGTCGTTTACACGGATTACAGCAAATGTTTTGATAGAATTGATCATTCGACACTAATCCACAAGCTACAAGCAGCAGGCATCCGGGGTGATCTGCTAAGATGGTTTATATCTTATATAACCAACAGATCTCAGGCTGTAGCGGTGAATAACTACCTATCTAGTTGGGTTACCGTGCCCAGCGGTGTTCCCCAGGGCTCATTGTTGGGTCCCTTATTGTTTGTAATCTTTGTAAACGACATTGGCCAATGCTTCCATTCTTCTAAACTACTCTGTTTTGCAGACGATATGAAAATATTCGCCTCTATTTCCTCTCAAACAGACGTTCAGGCACTCCAGTTAGATCTATTACGCCTTGACGATTATTGCGTTAGAAATAAATTAGATCTTAATCCAACCAAGTGCTCCGTTGTCACCTTTACCAGAAAGAAGTGCATTGTATCCTCTGAATATACCCTGAAGGGACACACTCTGACAAAATGTCATACTATTCGAGATCTCAGTATTATGTATGATTCAAAGTTATTGTTCGATGTACACATAGATAATATTGTAAAGAAGGCATCACAGGCATTAGGATTTATAATGCGAGCGTCTTCCTGTTTCCAAGAAAATAACAAAATACTCTACTGCACGTACGTTAGGGGTATACTGGAGTATGGGTCGCAGATCTGGAATCCTAGGTATGACAAGTATATCGATAGATTAGAAAACGTACAGAGAAAGTTCTTAAAATACCTTTGCTATCGTATTAAATATTATCATTATAAGTCTGATAATTAGATAGCAGCATTATTTAGCAGCGATAGCCGAGCTGATATACCAACAGACTGCCATGCAGAGGGTATCGGGTTCGAATCCACGGCGCGCACCAATGACTTTTCGGAGTTATGTGCGTATTGAATTATTAACTATCGCTTGTACCGTGCCTCGGAGAGCACGTTAAGCCGTCGGTCCCGGTTGTCATGAAGATCTTTGACAGTCGTTACAGGGCGTCAGTACCTTCTAAATTAACTGACACTAGTATAAACCATGGAATATCGCTATCCCTTCGGGTTGCGGAGGTCAGACAAGCAGTCGCTCTGTGGAAAAGCTAATATTCAGCCAAAATCCGGTTAGACTAGAAAGCGGACCCCAGATTGAAACTGGGATAACGCTAAGAGGATGATTATAAGTCTGATAATTACTTGATAGGTGCATAGGGTTTCCACCAAGATCTTAGGGTCCCAAGCCAACCTCACCTGCAAGTGGTGCACCTGCCGATCAACGGACGAGGCTCCGGCAAAGAAAATATCCCGATAAGCGGCAATAGGCTCGCCACCTATTACGTGGGATCAAAACCCTGGCGAAAAGTGGGCGTTTAATATGCCTCTGCCTACCCCTTCGGGGAAACAGGCGTGAGTCTATGTATGTATGTAATTACTTGAACATATGCGCCAAATTCCATCTTCTACCTTTGTATAAGCGGAGGGGTATTGCTGACATAACATACTTACAAAAAATTCTGTCTAATTCTATTAATAGCTCAGAACTGCTGTCTATGGTAGGTTTGAATGTACCAGTAAAATCCTCACGTCATCATACTTCACTACACCTACCTCTCGTACCTACAAACTACCGGCAGGATAGTTTTATGTGGCGCGTAAATTGCATGATTTCGACGTCTTTGACGCGAGTCCGGCGACGATGAGACAGATGCTAAGCAGAGATTTTTTTATGAACTACGTAGATTTTAGTTAGTTAATTGTATTTTTCTTTAGTTGTTTTGTTTTCTGTTGTATTGTATTCTATTGTAACTTTCAATGCACATGGTTTATGTATAGCGAATTGTATCTAACCGTGAGGACCTTTAATTGGCCACATGTCACATATACCTACCATTGTTATTCAATTTAATAAGGCCATAAGAAGACCATTCTTATAAATAAAATAAATTAATTAATAAATAAATAAATAAGTCAATTATCGCGAGTAAGATCCGCTAAGAAATATTGTATGACATTCCTTTTTCCATCCCAAGGGGCGGCAACGCACTTATGACTCCTCTGGTGTTGCTTTAGTCCATGGGCGGCGGTGATTGTTTACTACACGTCTGTTCGTTTGCCTATAACATAAAAAAATCACTTTGATAAGATGAACTAAATGTAAAACTAAAGGTGGCAGTCCAGTTTACATAAAGCCTAAACAGTAGTGCTCCAATATTCTACTACTTCAAATTCTTTAAAAGAAGTTAACCTCCCCAACATCATAAAAACTTTTAAAAGCATCCGTTCTATATAAATTGATCAGACACGTGCACCTGCACTGCAATCAAATATGTAATGTTGTAAGCCACCGATCTGATCAGAATTCTTTTGAAACTCCAACGCGATCAACTTCATAATCGATGCAACCCACCTCTGAATAGGTATGGATAACTCTATGCTGATCTTGTTAAATAAACGTCTGACGTCTTAGCGATCTGCTAAAGACTAAAGTTCAACTGATCTTTAGTAGATCATAGTATTTTTTGGTTTGAAAATGTTAGACATCTAAGACCTTTAAACGAGCAATTCTTGTATACCTCATCTGGATCTCGGAAACATCACCAAAGATTATGATGAAATTTAGTATGCAAGGGTTTTGGGGGTGATACATCAATTTAGCTGGGATTCATTTATAATTAACACGATTTACCTACCAAAACAATACCCAGCAAAGCTCGGTCTTTTTGTGGTTTTGGAACGGTTTTTTTCATGGCTTTTACCAATAGATTGTGATTCCTGAAGAAGGTTGAGGTGTACAATTTACACGGACGGAGCCACGGGTGAAGTTTGGATCGTTATAAAAATTTACATAAAATAATATCTACATTTCACATCAAAATATAAGCGCTTGTCTTGTTAAAGTTTTGCCTTATATTTGGTTTTAAGAGTACCTTGTGCCTTACGAAGAGGCTTGGAAAGATTTTATGCCACTGTTTTACTGAGAAATAGTGCTAACAAACAATTCAGCTCAGTCAAAATATATACAAATTGGAACAAGAGTGTTGTTACATCGTGTATTTTGGTGCTTTTTATATAGTAATAAATGCAAATGAATGTGTTATACAAACTTTTACCTGCGCTTTTATGCATTCCAGTCTTTTAAACCTCCATAAGTAAATTTTCGGTTTTCTCATCCATAAAATGTTATCGTTTGAATTTCTTATCAGACCAATGTTTAGCAAATTGAAATCCTTACTAAAGAGAAATATAAAGAACAATGTGTACTGTGTATATTAAATTTATTACGACCACTAAATCACTCTGACCGTTTCTTTTTACGAGGTCAAAACACCAATTCAACTCCCCAAACACACAGCCAGCTTATTTTCTACCCGAATTTCTCGTGTACAGCATGGAATTCCATAAAATCGAAATGGCCAGTAGCAAAGCGTAACCCAGCGTCCAGCAAAATCATATCGGGGAGTATTGCAGCACATTTTATATCCCGATATATTCACCGAATTTGCTACCAATAGACCAGACTAGCATCGGATTGTAAAAGTATTTCGCAATTTGATAGATTGCTATATAAACTGGATTGAAACATTTTGACATTTGTGATTTTATTGAAACGAAATGTTGCTGGGGAATGACATATATCAGAATACTAGCTTTTGCCTGCGGCTTCGCCAGCATGAAATTTTAATAAAGAGTAGCCTATATGCACTTCCCCGGGTTTCAGACTATCCATGTCAAATTTTATCACAAACGGCTCTGCAGATTAGCCGTGTAGCATACATATGTATTAGCAGATAATACTTATAAATTACTTTTGATTTCATAATCGTCGAACTTCAGGTAAAGATTAGTATGTAGGTATATTATTGAAGTTATGAAGAGCTTATATACCTACTGAATATAACAGCAGCTAAAATAAAAACTGAAAGCATTACCACAAAGTACATATCAGACCGTCATAAGCGCGCCAACTCATAGAAAGCGCTTTTAATAACGCTGCGCTTAGGTCAATTATATCATGATAACTTTTAAACTATTCGTCCAAACTACTTACTGTAATGAGAAAATTCATCTACATTAAATACTGAAGGCAATAAATTTATAAATCTATAAATTTTGAAAACAATTTGATAACTACTCTAGAATGAGCATTGTAAATACATTTTTTTTGTTATACTGTTTTATTACAATAAAAATGATGTAGTTAGGTTATGTAAGTACTAAAAGCTAAAAACTAATTCGGTAAGTCCTAGCTGCCAGATCGCACCAATCTTCTCATCAATCTGGGGTATTGATCAGACAAATATAAAATCGTTAGGCAAGTAAAATTTCTATCATAATGTTTATTCATTTTACACCACTATATTTTAATTAGTACAAAATATTTAATGGGGCAATAAGTATCTTTAACTAATCATATTTGTGTATGTAAAAAATGAAAACACTAAGTCCCAAAACTGTCCACAAAAATACGTAATAATTGGGAAATGCATAACTAAATACTATGAGTAGTAATTTTACTATTGGCTTGCGTACCTACGCGGCACTGCTCCATTGATAAATTCAGACAAACTCGCGTCGAAACTCGCCACCCCCTGTCCCTCTGCGTCCGCGCCGCGTCCCGATGCGACAAACAGTGCTCAATTGTTTGCGCATTCTTTTTTCGCGCGCAACACTTAATTGTTTGTTTACGTTTGCCCGACGCGATAGCTTTAAATCAGTTCACATTACGCGAGTGCAGCTGTGCGTTTGTACAGGGAAGAGTTTGGAAGCCAGTAGATTGGTCGAGGCGGTCCTATACGTGACTTTTTTTTGTGGGTGTACAAAAGTGAGCCGGTTAGTGTTGAACAATTAAAACAGCGCATATTGGACGCTTTTGACGAAATGATAAGACAGAAACGTACTTCTCTCGTTAAAAAACAATTTAACAAAACGTGCCCGTCTGTGAGTTTTGACAATGGTGGTGAACATTTCGAAGGACGAAAGGAAAAATTACCTACCTACCTATCAAAATCGGTCTGTGTGGAGACCTTTAGGGGAGGCCTATGTCCAGCAGTGGACGTCTCTAGGCTGACATGATGATGATCAAATAATATTTGTAAATAGCAGCTGATTCTAACTTCATAAATACGCCAAAATTACTATTTTCTTTTAGTACAGAATACCTTCTTTTATTTTGATATTTGTTTGCTTTCTTATCACATAAATACGTGGGGTATTTAATTACTTGTAAAAAAAGTAAATTTTGCCGGTCCTAAGCCCGGATGAAGTATGATGGAGAGGTTAGAATTTACAAAATTAATTATGTAAGTAAATACATCACTTATTCTTTGTTTCATTTTATTGTCTAAGGTTACCTACATCATAAGTGCGACAGAGAGAATGCGAATGAGCAGGATGGAATATTATCAATGAATTAGTGAATGGATTGTAAAATATGACTATGATTTAAGTGAGATTTTGTACAATAAACAAATGACAATAACTTTGCTCTTTATAGATATTATGAAATTCTTACGTCACATATATGATAATAATGTGTTCACTAATCTGTCCTTATAGTTTTTGTACTAATTAAAAAATAAGGGTGTTATACTTAATAGTGATCCGTGAATAAATATAATTAAATATGATACTTTTTTAGAATGCTCATGTACTTTTAAATTTAAAAAAAAATGGTAACATTTGTTGCCCTCAAGTGTGGCTGTGTAATACACCTCTGCCTACCCCTTCGGGGATGAAAGGCGTGAAGTAATGTTATGTTGTTGCACTCAATATTGAATATAGATGAACTTTGTCTTTTACAGTACCTAAGTACTTTGGAAGAATAGTTTAAAAGTTGTCACGATATAATTGACCTAAACGTTCATTCATAACGCTTACTGCCTATGAGTTGGCGCGTTTGAGCGCAGCGGGGCTGAGGTGCGGTCTACCTTAAAGTACTTTATCCTTTCAGATTTTATTTTTGCTGCTGTTTTTCTATTCAGTCATTGAGACAGGTGTTAGACAGGGATGTGTAGCATCGCCGTGGCTGTTCAACCTCTTCATGGACAGTTGTTTGCAAGATTTGAAACATAGTAACTGTGGATTAAGGATGAATGAGTTACTTGTCAAATGCCTCCTTTATGCTGATGATCAGGTAATATAAGGTAAATAGTCTTCAGCGGAGAAGTTGCAGGAAATGGTAACAATCATGCCTGGTGCTTTAGGGAGGAAAGGAATAAAAGTGAATGTGAGCAAGACGAAAGTTATGGTTTTTGAAATGGAGGAATGTGTTACGACTTGTAATGTTATGATCGATGGACAAAGAGTGGAACAAGTGAATGATTTTGTATATTTAGGTACGCTGTTTACTAGGAATGGTAAGAATGAAGAAGATATTGAAAGAAGAGTTAATGCAGGTAAAAGGGTGTAAGTCTTTTATAAACAGTCATAAGGTGTCCAAAAAGGCACATTTGGCTGTGCATAGAGGGTTGTTAGTACCTACACTTATGTATGGTAGTGAAAGATGAAAGAAAAATAAATGCTGTAGAGAGTCATGAAAGAAGAATAAATGCTGTAGAAATGAGAGGACTGAGAAGTATGTGTGGTGTGTCAGTCGACAGAGTAAAGAATTGTGTGATAAGAGAGTGTTGTGGGGTAAAAGAAGATGTAGTGACAAGCATTGAGAAAGGTATGCTAAGGTGGTTTGGGCACGCGGAGAGGATGGATGAGGAAAGACTGACCAAGCAGATATATAAAGCAAGCGTGAATGGGACAGGACTAAGGGGAAGACCTAGGCGGACGTTCTCTGACCAGATTGGAGACATCCTAAAAACAGGACAGGTTAGAAGTACCCTGAACAGAAGAGCATGCATGAGGAATCTGATGGGAGTGAATGAAGCAAGGGAGATATGTCAGGATCGTTGCAAATGGCGTTCCGTAGTCTCTGGCTTTTTTAATGTATGTTTCACGGCTATTCTGTTGAGGCGTTTGCAATGAAATTTGATATGGATAGTCTGAAACCAGGGGAAGGACATAGACTCTTTATTAAAATATCATGTGGGTGAAGCCGCGGGCGAAAGCTAGTAATTTATTTATGAATGATATATGTCGCTTTTGTGTCGTGCCAATAGACTAACCATTCAGCATACCGATGACTGGCCGAAGTGGAGATGTTTTAGCAGGTAAGCAAACCCCGGGGTCCAGGACGTGCGCCTTAGATCGCGAACGGGATAATGCTAGAATGATGATGATGATCTGTCACTTTTGTGTAACAATATAATTTCATGTTGTAAAAAAATACTTTATTTTATTCTCGATGACACCATTTGAAAATATGCCTAGCAGATTATATAAAACGCTTATTTATTGAGTTCGATTCCCACGGGTGACAAATCTTCAGAAGTGACGCTATGGCCGGATATTGCCATCTTTGTTTAATTTGTAATATTTAAATATTCGTAATTAGCTCAATATAAATGCAGTTTCTATGTACTACTTATAAAAAAAAAACAATGCACACTACTCGAAATAGTTCTATTTTATGTTGTAAAACCGTTCTTACACTATTGTACGAACGAATGGTTTTTAATATTACTTATGGTGCTAATATACTTGAACATTTACTTGTTACGAGCATTCTTGCGAATGTTACATAACAAAAAACAAACGAGTATGTTTTAGCGAGCATTTTATCGAGGGTTCTGGCGAGCTTTTTAGGAAATGGACAGTTTTATTTAACGTTTTTGCTAATTACAGTGTTCGCTAGAAAGATCGTGAAAATTTTCGTAGCATTGTTTGGCTCTGTTCGTTGTTCAGTTCCGCAAAACAAAAAATGTCGATTGCGTGTTGTTGTGTTACAAGTGAATGCTCCGGTGTATCAGTGCCATTATATACCTAGTATCGTATTATACTTCAAATACCAGTTAAATTAAAAAGTCAAAACATTTGAATTCAAATGTGAACAATTCAGTCGCAAAAAATGTATGAATTGAAAGCACATCTAAATTCCATCCATGCGTTATTTAATTGCAAATATTTTTCATAGACAGAATTTATATTGCTCTTTTTTTTGCCATTTTAGATTTTGTTATAGATTTTTATTGTGTCATTTGAATGTAAAATTGTTATATTCTAAACTTGCTGTATCAGTGAAAAGCTGTTCATAAATCAATTTTTATTTATTGCATAATTTTGTGAACCATAGAACGTCTTGTAAAGGAAAACTATCTTTACACAGAGGTACAAAATAGCACAAAACAGTTCTAGTTTGCATAAAGGGCCCTATTTGAAAACTCTACCTGTTTAAGTCCTTGGTACATAACTGTATCTTTTAATCGTCTAAAAACTCTTCATTTTTTGCCTCATGCTTTGCTCAGGATAAATAGAACAATTATGAGCCAATCTTAATATATAAAATCCTTGCGTTACTGACAGACTGACAGACACGCTACAGCCGAAACTATTGGGCGCAGGAAGCTGAAATTTGGCACGTATGTTCCTTGGGGACCGTAGGGGTGCACTAAGGAGGGATTTCCCGAAATTCCCACGGGATCGGCCAAAACGGGTAAATTAAAAAAAAATGCAGGCGTAGCTGCTGGCGTCCTCTAGTTCCATATAAATTCATTGCGGATCCCAATACAGTATAGCTTTCCCCGAGACATCATGATGAAAATCATATCTTTGTTTTCTACGTAGTTAAGTTTATTTACCTATGTTTTTTTTGTTAAAGAGCCGTGAGTCAGTTCTTGAAATAAACTGGAATAATGTATATAAAGAGCGAAACTCTTTCATTTTCGTTTTGTTTGAAATATGTGACGGCTGAAGGTCACAGCCATCTTCGTAATCCTCTTTTCTCCTTATCTAAGGGGAGCAGAAAAGCAGAGTTCAGAGCCACGGCGTGAAACGAGCATTTTTACCCGAGTGCGGAGAAGCCAAAAGGAAGAGTTATGATTTGGTGAACTATTTCGAACGGCAGGCAAGTCACACGACGAGCGCTAAAACCCTTTCTACAGCAATGTGCCCCGCAGTTGGACAGATAATAAAACAAGACTAATACTGACGATACATTTTATCTATCCGCAGATACAGTTTTAAATTCTACCCACGCGATTGACTGTCCTCTAGTATGTATCAGTCAGAAGTCATATTGGCGCGGTACTGAAGTAAATTTGACGGGGTTATTGCGGGACGGTGACCACACAGACTGTGAAAGGTAAATGCCAACATGACGAATATTTAACACTATTTTCAACGCCCGATGTGGACTCGGATTTTCATGGCAGTTGATAAGAGAGAACTGTCTCGTTGGAATTAGTAGCAGCAACATGTTATGACTCAATTCGATTTAAGTTTTCTTCTAAAAGATGTTAGAACAAACAAGGTACCTCAAGCGTATATGTTTTGGGTTTTTATTTATTGTCGATACACCAATATACTACCAAATTTATGAAGAATCAGTAGGTAGTACAAATTAAAAAATATTAAAATTGATGTGAACATTGCCATGATTTTTACTCCACTGATAAGCTATCAACGGTCACCCGTTTAGATTTGCGTTGAGTGTTGTGGTTGGTGGTAACTAGTGTGGTTTATAGTTCTGTCCGTATTTCTAATGTTTGCGAAGACGATTATACTGGATTTCTAGTGCGGACAAGTTCTGAAAACAGTTAGAATGCTACCGTACCAAACACAGTTGAAAGCTATGATGCTTCTCATTGATATGTCTACCGTTACACCAGCGATTTAGATTCGTACACATGGACTTTGCAATTCCTTAAAAGTGTAGTAGTGGGACGGACTAAATACAGGGCTAATAATGAAGATGAGCGGCAGTTGTTGTTATCTTATCTGTTTAGTATTCTAAAAATCATATAATAAAAACAGGAAACATGCCCAATTATTCGCTTGACTATTTCTGCGATTTTGTATAGCTATAACGGAGTCCTATATTTCTCACACAACGATTTTGATTATAATACCAATGCCAGCCAAATAAAGATTAGTAGTTAGTACCACTTCTATTTATTAACTAATGGTGCGATATTTGATATGCCCATCGTATTTTATTGTTATATTTTAGCGCAGAAGCCTACAGCTCAAATCTTATTATAATAGCTAAAATCCTGAATTAGTTTCAAATTCCTATATTGAAGTTGTTAAGCAAATTTTGATTTTGAAGTAACTCTATAAATGTCGCTTTCGCGACTCAGTTTATTTCAACCTATTCAGTTAACACTGATACACGCACCAACATAATTTTAGTACATTATTCAAGAGATGATTATTGATAAAAGGCGACGAATATTATTAAGACCAGACACGGTCTTTATAATATCCGTATAATGTGTGTAGACAGTAACATTTTTATTTTCTACTAGAGGACGACCGAAGGTAAACCATTTTTTTTTTTAAATTAGATTGTTTCACCCTGAGCCCGTAGGAATTTCGGAAAATCCCTTCTTAGTTGACCTCTAGAATCTTAAAGGAAAATACGTGCCAAATGTCAGCTTTCAGCTTCGCCTAGTAGTTATGGCTGTAGCTTATCTTGCTTCTAGCCTGTTATTTAATTCTGAAGGTCGGCAACAGCTTGTGACTCCTTTGGAGTTGCTTGTGTCCATGGTCGGCAGTAATCGCTCACCATCAAATTCAAATCCAAATTATTTATTGAAACAACAAACATATTCATAAACAACATTTGTGGTTGAGGTAATCAGGCGATCCGTCTACTCGTTTGCCACACAATACATAAAAAATCCTCCTCTTCCCGAGAACATCACCTTCGAATATCAGTGTGTATTTGCAAATCTTTGCTCCAAAACTACAAGTACAAGATAGACGCGCAAGTCTATCGCATTAACTGCAAAGCCTTTGTATGAATAGAGGTATTGAAAACAAAAGGTGCACGTCTGAGCCTGCTCTCTGCTTGTTTTCAGACGATGAAAGGTATGGTCCTTTGTGTCTGTCAGTATCAGATGCAGGCATTAGAAATACTATAAGATATACTAGCTAGTTCATCGATACCTTGGTATTGAGAGATATTTCATTAAAATAAGACAGTTTATTGAAATTATGCTCAGCTGGTCTTGTAGCTAATATCACAACATTCAGTGCTAAAAACGGAGTGGATACTAGTATGGGTTTCGCACTACGTTCGATCGAATCCGATCTAAGCCCGTGAAATGACAGATCTAGAAACGCACCGAATACGATAGAAATCGGATAAAGTGCGTAACGTACCATAACAATAGTTACACGACTACACCGAACCGTATTTATTACGGGCTCGGATCGGACACAGTGTGAAACCGTTCTTTGGCAAACTAGAGTACCTAGTTAGCTTTAAATATAATGAATATGATATTATACAGAATGTCTTAGACATTAATTCCGTCAACCGTTTAGGTACTTACTTTAAGTATAAAGAAAACATAATAAACTGGGACTACAATTCTACTGTAAGGTCTACAGTAAAATTACACAATCATATTAACAAAATCTTTTGCCAAGTTCAAATAATCTATTCAAATAAAATCACTTATAAAATATGTCAAAAGTAACATCAAAGATAAACCATCAAATCTGTAGCAAACATTCTTGATCCTAAAAAAACGTCTGATAAAAACTGCTATACAACGACAGAACAAGTGCTTACGTTAGTTACGGAAAACCCAATTGGAGTTGGTATTCGGTTTGGACCCATAAATCTCCGGGCTAAGTTTTTTATATCCTGACGCGATAAGTAGCCCCGTCCCCAGGAGCCACTCCGTAGATATGACTATAGATTGTTTTCGGTGCAGGTTTCATTGTAAAATTTCATTCAATGTTCCTTCTTTGAACAAATTTGTTCGAGAATGATTTTTAAACGGAGAGGTATTTTGGAACGTGCTTTTGTTAGATGTTTTGATTATTAGAGTTTAGGGCATAGTTTGTGCCACTTGCAAACTATTTGCGGTTATTACAAATCTGGACACAGGTAGACGGTTCCTAGCAACTGTACAGAACGATATGAATTTATAAGCGCTTTATAGTGTACTAGAGGACGCCAGCAGCTACGCCTGCAATTTTTTAAATTTACCCTTTTTGGCCGATCCCGTGAGAATTTCGGGAAATCCCTTCTTAGTGCACCCTTACGGTCCCCAAGGAACACACATGCCAAATTTCAGCTTCCTGCGCCCAATAGTTTCGACTGTAGCGTGTCTGTCAGTCAGTCAGTAACGCAAGGATTTTATATATTAAGATATGAAACATTATTTTAAGTAATGATACATGTATGCCGTATTTGCACCATTACACTTTAAAATACGAGCCTTATTTTACGTAAAACATTTCATCTTCTCTTTCGATACTTAAGCTACAAAGCTTGAAATGAAGCTTAGCTTATAAATAAAGCAGCTCTTAAAATATCACCACGCTATATACTCTCGAATAAAGTCATAAATAAAAACGAATCTACAATAAAACCGCAGCCAAAATAGAACTCATGAGAAAATAACCACAATCAGGGCCGGGCGGAGTTTTAATTACGACGATAAAACATTCCAAGATTATTCGCTGTACTGGAATAAATATCTAAGGTAATTATGATCCCGGTAATAACAATAAAACACTCATTAACCTTAAACCGATCCGCTTTGTTAATTCACGTTAAAAAAAGTGTGTACGTTAGCAATTTGGTGAAATCTCGTGCGTGTTCAGCCATTTTTTTAAATCCGTGGTTGACTTATTTTAGTAGTAATATTGACTTCTTAAATTACATGATAGCATTTTTTTGAAGCGCAAATTTTCTGCACACTAATTTTTGTGTTTGTCATCAAAGTTGTACCTATAATAAAAGTGTCCAAACGAAGTTTTATGCTTAACATTTCATTGGGCACATGCCATAATTTTGGTAATATTGTAATCAAAATTATCAATTTCCAAGCCGTTATGAGTTCGTACAGTAAATACATCTCCTCATGATGGTGATAAGAAAATTGAAAATTTGTATTTACACCGTATGCCTTAAAAAGCAAGTTAGTAAATGTACTTTATTCGTCTCAAAAAGCATCAAACATGAGTAAGTGCACACTCGAACCCCTCTCAAACCTTTGAAAAAGAGTAGAAGCACGTCGTTGATATTAATTTGGTTCACGTTGCAGATCGATCTAATTCCAAATAGGGGTGAACTTGATTCACTCTTTAAAGGATGTTTGCAGTTTAGCTAGCGTACAAGAGATTGAGCATGGTGGTGTGCAGTTAATTTTCTGCACATTTTTATCTGTTTTGAGTGATGTTATAACCTCTTTGGGGCTTGAAATAAGATTTCACTGATTTATTTTCGTGTCCTCGCTGGTGAATTTATGAATAGATCGGCTCAAAATTAATAGCAGTATTTCTACGAACACCATTGGTATCCGTATGTTAGAGTGCCGTGGCTCAAGGATAGCTTTCCATCCACTCTATCTTTTCAATAGCGGAAAGGACTATGGAATCAAGAAACGAAGGAGTGAAGTCGAATACGCTTTGTCTTTATTCTTAGAACAACGTACGATTGACGCCTGATTGGTGTCTAAGAACTTACTATCAGGTAAGGTAAAGTTATGTTATGTGATAGACAGGTCAATAAATATCTTATAATCACTCGTTTACCATAGCAAGGCATAGATTTGTTACGACAATATAGTAACTTAGATAACTGGTTCCAAAAAAGCTCTACGGATAAATGATACTTATGGAAGACAGTCATGTTTTTTTAATCTTTTTCAAATATCTTTTCTTTTATTTTAGTCGGTTACTCAGTGACCTTATCCAACAGAAACACTTCTTATGCTATTATCTTGATCTCTTGAACGTAGATATTACTTCGTAACATTTTCTTGTCGAAGTCTTACCCGTATTAAGGACGTGGTCTTAAAAATACTTAAAAAGTTTTCACTTTTGCTAATCTATGCACATTAAAAATCATTCATTATCATCATATTCATTCATCAAAGCCCAGGTCTAAGCCAGATTTATTATATGTATTTACTGAGATACGTACTCGGGAATTTATCAATTTTGGAATAAATGTCTTCTTTGTGGTTGCGGAAGCAAATTGTTTACGTTCTCATCAGCGCCACCTAATGAGTCAAATTATAGCCTATATAAAACTCTACTAAGCAATTATCTTCCAGTGAACACCCTATTAAAATCGATTTAGCTATTTCATGATTATCTCGGACAAACAGAAAGACAGCCATGTCAATGACAATGGCTTAGTGTTAGTGTAACTATACACTGCACAAATGTGCACTTTAAAATGATAGTTATTTTGAAATCACAGGCAGATACTTCAATTGTATTTTTACGTATAGATAACTTAATGTTTTGCTACTTAGCGTGCAACGTCGTCATTACAGGATTTACAAAAGTAGATATTTATGGCATACATAATAATATTTTATGTATGCCATATCGATGGAACTGTCATAACGAACATTTCATTAACGTTGGTGAACCGACCATACTTGTGAAGGCATGTGCCACGAATAGCTCAAATATTAGGAGTAATGATTAGCATAGTACCAGTCGTGCACTCATCAACATGTGCATACATGTATCAAAACGCCAATAAACGTACTAGTCTCCCTACATTAATGATGATACTATAGATGGAAGTACTTCATGGTAGTTATTCAACAAAATATGTATAATTATATAAGGTACTGAAAAACAAGATAAACATATTATTTCTCAAACACGGACGATCATAAATAACAAAAATCGGATACTGTTTCTAATACGGTGTTCCATTTCTGGTACTAAAAGTTTGATAAAGCAATAATCTACTGAAATGGATTGTCAATTAAGGCCATAAAAGTGACATACTAGAGATGTTATAGCCTCAGTTTTTTATAATAGATTGCCAATAACAGCTTGATATTCAATTTTCTAGACCTTTCTATTGCAGATCAAGATAGGCTGCTAAGTCTAGGTATTTGTCATTCGAATATAAAATTGTTCAAAGAGCTATATTTATTGACCTCTCCTAGTTATTACCATTCAATATTGCCTCGTAGATTTTAAGTGCAAAAGATCAATAAATTCTTTGATGGATTTTACGATAGAGGTGCGACTGTCTATGTTTTCCAAATGCTTACTATTAATAAGAGAGTATGATATCTAATAGATATTTTATTGATATTTTCGTTGAGTCGAGACGTCTGAAGGATATTTTTAAGTGTCAAAGTTTCTGAAGCAATTTCTGAGAAAAGTTTGAAGTGGGACGAAAGGTTTCGAATCCCTGCAAGCGACGCCCCTTGAGCATTTGTCTGGAATAGGCAACATTTTTTAAGAGGTAGAGAATTTGCAAAAATTGCCTTTGGCTGGGGTAAAATAAATATCTGAAAATTTATCCGTTTGTGTTACAAGTTCCCGTGTTGCGGCGGATCAAGTTTGGGTGCGAATTTATTATAAAGGCGTTGGGTGTGACATGTTTTTTCTGGTATTTGTGTTAAAATAAAAGTGTTGGTGACACGTAAAGCAGTGAATTCTATTGTGACAGGTTTTCTATTTACTTGGATTTTTTTAGAAGCACGCATTGTATTGTATTTTTTAAGAAGATTTGTGTGTATATAGTTTTAGCGATATCGTGTTCGATTGTTAAGGTACCCTACATCATCATCAGTCCTGTATAAAAACTACCCCACTGATAGGCATCTCTTATTATGAGATTGGTTAAATAAGGCTGTTAAGCACCGTGGGTTGAAGCCCCTGCGAAGCAGTCTGTTACTCTCTCCACTAGTCTTTCGCTGCCTTCAGAATTTAAAATTACCTATATGCATACCTACGAATATTCCGTAAATAATATTCATTTTTGCTTCGTAGCTCTAAATGTAGCTCAGAATATTTAAAAAGATAAATTGCTATAAATATTATCTGTACATTTGTTAATCAATTCAACGAATATTTTATCGTTTCTGTTAATTAAATTTGCTACTATTATGAATTTCATTACAGTTTGTTGCTAATATTCTGTTTTACATACCTGCGCTCGAACATACACGAAAAGAATACATGAATAAAGCCTTTTATGCGTGTTTTTTGTTGTTGTCGTGAGTCACTTTCATTAAGTCCTTTGTTTTATTTTTTTATGAAGTGAATAAGAAAATAATTGCTACTAATAGTTTTCATAGTTAGATTTTTGCTGCGATAACTATTGATCAATATATATGTAGATCTGCAACTGCCACAATATTATAAAGTAGATAATGCGAAGTAAAACATTATATTAGACATATTTTCACCACCCACCCTGATACCGACTGAGAAAAATTGCATTATGTATAAGGCTATTTTCCTATGCAACGTATTTTGCAGGTACCTTTAACAAATAAAAATCAATCTGCTGCAAATTAACCCATTCATCACAATTATATAACCTAAATATCTAAGATCTACTGTTTCAAAAACTTTTTTTTGGTGTCGGGTTGGAAAATCCTCATAGAGTCCCTCCGCTCTGAGGAAAGGGCGAAGGGGACTGTCAGACTCTTACTGACTAAAAACCAAACCGTGTTCCTCATGTACCCGTGTGTCGGAGGGTCGGGTATCGCCGAGGCATTCGTCGCTACCC